>ML254219.1:48550-60279 GCA_005239495.1 Nicotiana undulata | reverse complement strand
TTAAAAACCTGCACTATTTGCAAATCTTAAAACCTACATATCTCCTTCATTATAAGGTCAAATTGAGTGATTAAAAAGCCTAAATTCATTAGAATTTCACAAGGAATCCGTTGGGATAAGTAAAACGCGTGAACAGCATATGTATAACGAGCAGTCCGAGTTTTCTTCCAATTTTTGAACGGGAAGAAGCTTTTGAGGCGATTTTTAAGAGAGGAAATCATTGTTCTTCATTGAGGTAAGAATTTTGGACCCTAAAACTCGATTATATGTGATTAAGGATCAAAATATCAGTGTTAAATTCATGGAAAATCAGTAGAAAAATTGGGTTTAGGGCTTGAGATTATGAGACCTTCAAGGGTCGATTTGAGGGGTCAAACGAACTCCGATTTTGGTGTTCTTTATATGTACGGACTCGTGAGAGGATGAAGAACAGTTTTGTATAAAAATTTCTGAGTTTCAGGATGCGGGCCCGGGGGTCGGGTTTTGACCAAATTCGGGTTTTGGGCTAAATTTGATATTTTCGATTGGAATTTATTCCTTAAGCAGCATTTGATGATAAAAATCTGAACTTGGTAGATTTGGAGCGTTCGGAAGTTGATTTGAAAGGCATAGCATTGCGGAGTAATTCCGGGCTAGTTTTGAGGTAAGTAATGTCTTTAAATCCTGTCCTGAGGGTATGAAACCCCGGACTATGCACCCTTTCACGGGTTTTGAAATAAAAAGGTGGAAACTTTGGAAACATCTTTCCTATTTAGGCGACTATTGAGTTGCGAAACCGATTTTTAAGCCTTTGCTTAAATAGTATTTATATATTATGATATGTTTTGGGTTGTAAGCCATGTTTGGGGCCTAGTGCCGATCTGTTTACCCCTTGGGGGATGTGTTTACTATATTTTTCTCACTGATATGTTATGATTTTTCACTCAGTCTTTTTCTGTGAAATTGTTTCGACACTCAGAGTATTTTGAACTACTTCTTAAAAATGAAACATTTATTTTGGGTCGAGAACCCGGTATATTTTGGCCTGAAGGGCAAATTGAGAGTGTCTAACTGAGTGAGGCTGCTGGCCGATGTTATGATATGAGTGAGGCTGCTGGCCTATATTGTGAGGATGTTATGATATGAGTGAGGCTGATGACCTTTATTGTGAGGATGATATGATATGAGTGAGGCTGCGGGCCTATATTGTGTGTGATTTATGCCATGTTGTGGCTTATTTTTGCACTTGGGCTGTAGGAGCCCCTCCGGAGTCTGTACACACCCCCAGTGAGCGCCGGTACCGATTGAGTGATGCCCGCGGGGCTTATGCTGAGTGATTGCGAGGATGCCTGATGGGCAGAGTGATTGTGAGGATGCCTGATGGGCTGAGTGATTGCGAGGATGCCTGATGGGCGGAGTGATTGTGAGGTTGCCTGATGGGCGGAGTGATTGTGAGGTTGCCTGATGAGCGGAGTGATTGTGAGGTTGCCTGATGGGCAGAGTGATTGTGAGGTTGCCTGATCGGCTGTTACTGAAAAATATTGTTACGAGAAATGATTATGGCCCGAGGGGCAGTTTTATGAAAGGTTTTACTGAGTTTTGTAACTATGATTTACTTCGTTTTCAAATTGGGTTTTACTGAAAATTTACTAAGATCTACTGATATTGCACTTGTTTTCAAAGGATTTCTGGAAAATGATTTCAAACTTATTATTTGATGAATACTGCATGGTGACTTGGTGTTTTACTGGTTTTGTGGAATGGTGTATCTGTACTGTGTGTTTTATATTACTCAGACTATGATTTATTTTCATTACTATTGAGTTGGCGTACTCATAAAGACTCCCTGTGACTCTGTGCAGAGATTCAGGTGACGGTTCGGAGCAGTAGTTGTCTCAGTTCGTTAGCAGTTATTTACGGGATTTCGAGGTAGTTGTCCAGCGTCCACAACTTCTCCACTTCCCTTTCTTATTATGTTTTTAGCATTTGACTCAAAGACACATATTATAGTTTTAGAAGAGTTAGATTTATTTCCATAGATGCTCATGACTATTGACTCCAGTTCTTGGGAGGTTGTTTAGGCTAATATGGGAACGCTAAGACATTATTTTCATTATTTATGCTATGGTTGCATGCTTATAATTAAATTGTGAACTGTTATAATTGAATAAATGCGTAGTAAGGTGATGGTTGGATAGCCTAGTACCACGATAGGCGCCATCACGGCCTGTCAGGATTTGGGGTCGTGACACCTAACTCCTAGTATTTTCATAATTTCCTTCAGATCTGTCTTAGATCTGTATATGCTATGAAGCGTTTTACATGTTTCTTTCTAAAATCTTCCTATTTCTAAACGACCTTTCGTCTCAAAACTAGGGTTTCATAACCTCCCCCCCCCCCCCCCCCCCCCCTTTTAAAAAATGATTTTTCTTCTATTTTTAATGTCATTCTCTGATTCAACGCTTTATTCGAAGTTTTCTTTTCATTTTAACCTACTTAACTGAAAAAACTAGTTTTCCCTAAATTCTAAATCCATTTGTGACTGATATGTTTGTTTAAATGCACGAACTCTTATTTCTCATAAATGTTGAGCTTCTCTGTGATTTTATCTTGTTGTTGCTTATTAGGGTTTCTGATTAGGTTCTCTTTTCTTATATCATGTTCAACGTTACTGCTTTGTCTCTGAACTTGTGTGATTGTGCTATTGTAGTCACTAGGGTTTTCAACTCTTCAATTCCCATTGTTCGTTTGAATGTGTGCTAGCCTCGAATCTGTGATGCTTTTGCTTTCCTATTATTTTCCTAATTGATTTTATTCCTGTTCGAATCCCTAACTCTCTGCAACTTTACCTTGCTTGCGCCCCTGATTCTTGAGATAATTCTTTAATTAAGGTTGGTTTCTCCTTGAATCTATAATTTATGCATACAATCTGTATTGATTGGGATGATTTCCTTGTTTGTGAGATACTTTCCTTAGTTAAGAATGACTCCTTGTGATTTTAGTCCCATCCGTGATTCTTTGACTAATTTTCAGAATTGACTTATGCTTTTTACCATATAAATACACTCAGTATATATTTTCCTTGCTTGAGATACTATGTACTTGACCTTATTACATGCTACATTCTTTACTATTCCTATTATGGTATAAACAGCTTTCTAAGTGATTCTTTCCTTATTTTGATACAATTTACACCTGTTTGAATCATGACTCCTTGATTGAAGGGAGTCCAGACCTCTGATTTTTTTTAATTGGTATTATTTCTATAATTATGTTACTTTGTACTCGTTTTAAGAACTATATATACACTCTACTCATTCAACACACAGACACACACAAACATAGATACAAAAGTTGATTTGTGCACTCTCTTTTACAAAGAAAATGGTTCTATACTCTCTTCACCCTCTCTTCTGTGCTACTTGCCATTACTTTAAGTGAGCCGGCTGCAAGCCAAGGCTGACTACTGTGCATCTCCTATCTTTGCTTGCATTATTGCTTTCTTCATCATACTGGTATGTTCCGATTTAAGCTTCAATCATCAAACCAACATGTTTCTATTGATAGTTCAATTCTTTGTATTCCGGATATGTTTCCACTTATGGTTTTGCTGTCCCACATGCAATTAGAATTTTGAATCCCCTTTACATGTCTATTTTCACTTTACCTTGAATGATCAATGTGTCTCTTTGCATTCAGCCTCTATTTCTTTATATGCATCTCCATGCCTATGACTAATATGTCAAATTCAATCATGATGTCAGTGGTTTGGTTGATATGTTGCTCTAGCTTGACACTTAGTCATATCCCTGACCTCCCCCTGAATTCTTAGAAACCCTTGGATTATGTGTCTATGTGTGAACCTGCCTGCTTCACAGTTTGTGTATTTGTCCCTCAAACCTCTCACCTTTGTTTGTGACTGTTGGGCCACCATGGGCCCTTTATGTGATGCTGGCTTTGTTTGTTTTGAGTTGGTAAATTGTTTTCGTCATTTGAACCTTTTTTCTGTAAAGGATGATCTTTACTAAAAGTCCTTCCTCTCTTAAAATGTTTTTCAACACTGTTTTACTTAAACTTCCTAAACTATGAGCACATCTCACTCTACTCCTAGTTTCTTAAGTTCAGCCCTTTTGTGTGAGCACTGCTTTGGGGACCCTTTGAGTACCCTCTGAACTCTGAAACACAAGGCTTGCATTCCCACACTACACTTACTTCCTCTTGGCTAGGAAACATGGGTGTGAGCACTGCCTGGGATCCTCCGAGGTCCTTAGGAACTCTGGCACACCCGGATTATGAAAGGTTATGGCATATAGCATTAAGGACCTGGAGACTTGGGCCTATTGGTAGGATCCCTATAGTGTAACTTCTTAATTTTCTTATTTACTTATGTAATTCGTGTAACACTGGTCTGTAATAACTGATTGTATAAACGATTCTGGGGTTGGATAGTGAAATGGGTAGGGTATGCATACTTAGTATAGACGCGGGTAGAAGTCATGCCCATAGGTTTACTTTTCTATATGTGCAATAGTCACCATGCTTAGGAATAACATACCAATCATGCATTAGATACCATGACAATTAGGTTTATTTCTTTCAGCATTTCATCATAATGGTATTCACTTAGAAATCATGTTCATAGGATCTAATAACAACAAGAATTGCTAATATGTGACTCTATTCATACCAATTGTGTTTTGTTAAAAATCCTGCTTTTGGAAAAATGTGTTAACAAGCTGCAATCTTGTTTCATAATGCCGCACACTTAGAGATTCTGTTTTCTAGGACAACGTTAATAATATGGTATTCCAAATAGTCTCCTGAAACTGTAATTTAATAACTGAGAAGTACTGTGCATTTAGAAATCATGTTCAGGAATCTTGCATACGCCTCATTCTGCCTCTTTATTGTGCATTTAGAAAATCATGTTCAGGAATTCTGCATACACATTTTGTACATACATTAGATATCATGTTATAAGACCGTATCCGCCCAGTTACACCTAGCCGAATGTATAATAGGTATAAGAACCTCACTTAGTTCCTCTAAAAGAAATTTGGCAGGCCTTAGGATTCTAGACACCTAAAACAGTTTGTTTACTAATGCTATTTGAACAAGTTCCCGTAATAATTGGTACACCTAGGCAAGCCTTGGGTGCTGGATCAGTTAAAACAGAAATTCTACTCTCCACACATACTGTTTGAGTAACAACAGATTAAAATCAGTATTTAGAAACTAGTACAATTCCTTCTCTAAAATCAATAATAAAACTGCCTCGTTATTCTCGCCTAGACATCATGCCTTAGGTCATGAAGTTAGAAAGGCCTTACTTGTGTTTGAGTCGTGCTAATTATGTGCATAACCTGTGGAGGAATACTTGGGCCTCATATCTGCTCCTATTTGTTTTTCCCCATATTTGCAGTCATAATTGTCTTTGCTTGTCGCTTAGAATTTTGTCCTTTAAACTTAGGGGTAAGCCTAACACCTCCTTTAGGATAGCAGTCCTATCTTCCTCCGGTACTGATAGGATGGGACGGGACCCACATACGCTTTAATTACCTTCACGGGATGGGAAAGGGTAGAATATGGATATGATGACCAGTGCGCTAATACCACGTGTAGCCCCTCTCTGAGGAGTGTCTATCGAGTATTGCATTGATGTGATCCATATTGTTTCAAACCTAGGATGTCTTTCTCTCAAATGTTTTATTAGTTCTTTCAAATCAATAGCTCCAATGCTTATTTGAAATCCCCTCTTATGTGAGCCATTGCTTGCTACTTGCTTATTGTACAAATTCACGAAAACTATTTGGTCAGGAACCACAGTTGTGGATTCTGAAGGGTGCCTAATACCTTCCCCTTGGGATAATTTCAAGACCTTACCCAATCTCTGGTAATGCAAACTAGTCTCATGAGTTAATCACTCTAGGTGCCCTAACGCACCTTAAAAATTGTTAGGTGGCGACTCTTCTTTTAACCCTCTTCCTTTAAAAGGAGTTGTCAGAATGTCATAAACCCGATTTCCGCTTAAGGGAAAAAGGGGGCGCGACAGTTGCATGTGTTCAGGAATGTTATGATGTGACCATTTTCTTAACATTGCTTTTAATCTTTTCCAAGATTGGTAAACTGACTCAGTGTCAGTCTGCAAGAAATTAGAGATGTCTTGTCTTAACTTTATGGTTTTAGCAGGGGAAAATATTTGTTTAAAAATTTCTGAGTCATTTGATCTCATGTGGTAATGGAACCTTGTTCCAAACTTCGCAACCAAGTCTTGGCATCTCCGTTTAAAGAAAAGGGAAATATCCTTAACTTGATAGCTTCAGGAGGTACGCCATTATATTTGGTTGTTTCAACAAGTTCCAGAATGTCAATTAAATGACTGTGTGGATCTTCACTTGCGTCTCCAGTGAGATGCAAGACGGTTGAATCATTTGAATGAGGCTAGTCCTGATTTCAAAGTTGTTGGCTGCCACAGAGGGTTTTCTCTCACTAGATTCACAATTGAAGCGGTCAGGTCTAGCAGAATCCCTTAGGATTCTGTTTGATGGCCTTGGTGCTACTTCATCAAACTGATCTTCCACATAGATGGTGGTTGAATGTCTTCTACTCTTTGATTCTTTATTCCTTCACGAGCTATGCTTTGAGAAGATGATGTTTATCCTTTCCTGCACAATCGAAGAGATTTTTCAATTTCTGGATCGTAACTAGCCAACTTTTTTTTGTAGAAGAGCAGAGTCATAAACTACCCGAAATTTTTAAATAAAAGAAATGCAAACCCCTTTTTTTTTGTTTATGAAAAATTAAAGTAGTTCCTAAAATAATAATAGTACTAGATAAAAAATATGAACTATTGTAGTAGTATTACAAATAACACCTAAAAATATTTTATAAAGTTGAAAAATAAAAGTAGGTGATGCAACAATAATCTTTATACAATAATATTCTTACTTAAAATAACAAAAAATCATGCTAATACGAACTATACTAATTTTAGAATTATTAAAAATAATGATGATGCTAAAAATAGTAAAGAGTAGTACTGTTGGTAAACGAAACTAATATGCTGAAGAAGATTGTAATAACAATACTAAGAGCTATGTAGTAAAAAAATGAAAAATAAATAAAAATAATAATTTAATAATAATCTGAAGTAGATGTATGTCAATTCTCGGCAAGGGCGCCAAAAAATTGTAGAGGCCAATGGGTATCGGAATTTCCTGCTCATACTCTGTCAAATTCTAATATCGTTTAAGATAACGTCCCACAGAGACTGGATAATCTATGCTACAGACTTGTAATATTTAACTACTATTTAAGAGAATCAAATTGATGAAAGGTGAGTGAAGTTTAAAATTTGTTAATTACTTAAACAAAACAAATAACTTTTGGAAGATTTATAATTTTAAAAAAGAGTTGGGAATCATTTAATTCACTTGATAATACTATAATAAATTGTCAATTTCTATATTTATTTCTTTAAAGAATAATTATTTATTTATAATTTATATTTTGCTCACTAAAAAATAATCAATTAATAACACTCCGTTAGAATTATGTTAATTAATCAACTTAAGACTATTGACGTTTAACCCGAAAAACTTTTCTTGCTTGAATTGTGCTAAAAGAAAGTAAAAATTCATGAGAATATTTTTACGACGGATCAATAATCTTGCATACAACAATTCCTACGTGAGAATTAAAACTGAGACAAGCAAGATTACTAACTTGAAATAATAGTTTATTGAAATATTATTTTCACTCTACTATTTTATTCATCAGTTATTATATATTCATTTTGCTCCGCGAGAATTACAAAATAATATATGAATAACTTGGAGATAAAATATATAGATAATAGAGTAATTAAAAACCATCATTTCAGCACAGTATGAAATGTAAATAAAAAGTTTCAAGCCAATAATATATAAAAACTGAGATAGTATTATAAAATATATCAAGTTTCATCAATTATCCCAACGAAAAGAGATTACTCCATTATGGAGTAATAAAAGCTATAAAAGATATTTAGAAAACTAGAAATATTTTTACTACAGGAAAAGAAGACCAAGACTAATTCTTGTCTTGCAAATATTGGATATCCTTAAACAAAGAGAGCTTGCTATTTATAGGAAAAGATGAGTAGCTTTTGTCATGTTCCCCTTTTGCGAATGTGAAATCCATGTATGCGAAGTGACCTTTGTGTACGTAGATTCTATATATGCAACTATGGCACTTGTGCTTCACTCTTGGCTTCATGAGTTAGTTTTGCAAATGTAGGTTCTATGTATGCGAATGTGACCTATGCAAATATAGATTCCACGCATGCATCTATGACTCTTTTGCTTCCATTCTTGACTTCATGAGTTAGACTTGTAAATGTAGGTTTCATGTATGCAAATGTGACATTTGCGTATATAGCGTCCACATATGCATCTATAGCTCTTTTGCTTCCATCCATGACTTCATAGGTTAGACTTGCAAATGTAGGTTCCATGTATGCGAATGTGACCTTGCGTATATAGATTCCACATATGCAGCTATGCTCCTTTTTATCTCTACTTATCTCTTTCCATAAGCCCATATGTATATTGCACATTTGTGAATATGAAAATGATGTGTGCAAATGTGGCTTTGCTTCATTCTCTTATCTTTTAGCATCTTTCCTTCTTTTTCATAATTTCTTCTTCCCACAAGATTTGTTAGAAAATATGCGAGAATAGGATATTATTATTCATATTTTATTCAAAAACTTATATTTTACATATGAAATTACATGAATATTTTATATACATCAAAGCCCACAAAAGGAAAAGGGTTAATTGTGTCATGATGTAATCAGCTACAGAAACACCAACAAATCATGCCATTGCTATTGGTCAGTGGCTCATTATGGATGGAATTCGACTCTTGAACGATTTTTTTTTTCCTTGATCAAGCATTTTCCTGCTTCATAACCACGAATAAGAGAAGCGATCATGTGAAAACTTTCAAATACTCTGCACTAATTTCTTTTACTGATTAAGGATATTACAATAAAATACAACCTTCAAAAGTCAAAATCAGAACATCTTCATCTCATGGGGGAAGCTTCTCTGCCTCTTTTCTTGATTTTATTGCGAAAGCTCCTTTTTCTGCTAAATGCCTTCTCCTGTAGTCACACAGGGAAAGATATCAATCTTAAAATTATCAATAACCATAAAAGTAATTCTCTTTGAATTCATTCTTGCTTAAAGATTACATAAAGTATCATCAAGAAAGATTTACATTACTATAATACACCAGACAACTTCTATCATTGAAAGATATGAAAGCTTTACTTTGGTAACCACCTACTTTAGCTGCTAACCGTCTCACATAGGCTTCTCTTAATTATTGAGCTTCTCTCTAGCTTAAATTTTATCGACCTTAAAGGATTATAAGATCCAGAACTTACCACTGGTTCATCAATTTTTTCTGCATGACGAATGGCAGCAACGAGATCACGGTTTGACTCTCTATAGAGGCTTGTAACTAAGCCAGGTTGGCCTGCTCTCGCTGTACGACCAACCCTGTGCAAAAAATCTACAGCAGACGTGGCAAACTCCGCCTAATATGAGGGGAAAAAGAACTTATTAAAAAACAATTGGGGGGGTTGGGGGGGAGGNNNNGGGGGGGGGGGGGGGGGGGGGTGAACATGTTATTGAATCTACACATCAATACAGAACTACAGGAGTAAGTAGAGAAATTGTAAGACTAACTAACATAAGCTGTAAAGGATATGAAATCTTTTGACAATTTCATTTCCATGGACCTTTAGGTAATAACTTTCAGTTTTTGGTCCTATTGGACCAACAGTCCTTGTCACGAGTAGCTAACAGCTTGTTCCTAGTATTTATCTCTTTAGATTAGATTGCATTTATCTTCTAGATTAGATGATATCATAGTTTTTTTTGAGAAGGTAACATATTTGTATAGTCTTCACTAAATTTGTGAAGACATCCATAATTACATATGGGTGCCCAAAATAAAATAGTTAGTTCTTCTTGTTATCTATTAGATTTAGATAGGATTCTTTAATTATTTGATTTACATGAAACTCTAGAAAGATGGTTACTGTAACTTGTATTTAAACTCATTTATGCATTCAATAAGAGGTACAATTTTCCATCATCTATTCAAGTGTTCATATGGTATCTGAGCCTATACAACTCTAACGAGCACGATCCTATTTTTTTTTTCTCCAAGCACCAAATCCTCCAATGACGAAAGATGGAAACACTTCCAGAGTTATCAATGCTGACAACACTACTGGTATCAACACCATAGTTCAATTCAACCCTGCTTCCCAACTGCCAATCAAACTTAGTGGCAGTCACAATTTTTCCACTTGGAAAGCTCAGTTTTTTCCACGCTTATGCATGGACATGACCTCTATGGTCACCTTGATGGATCTACCCCGCCTCCCAACCCGAGTACCACTTTTGGCACCAACACGACCCCCAACCCTGTTTATACACTTTGGTTCCGTCAGGATCAACTCATTCAAAACGCCTGTTGATCCTACAATTGCCTCCACAGTTGCTGCTGCCGACACATCACAACAGGCTTGGGACTCTTTGCATACAGCTTATGCAAACAAGTCCCAAACTCGTATCTTTAGCCTTCGTGATAAAATTCCCGAATCACCAAAGACTCCTCCCTATTACCGAATACCTTCAACGTATTCGGTCCCTTTCGGATGAACTAGACATTGTTGGTGCCCCTGTTACTAACTCCGAACTCATTGTCAAAATCCTTAATGGACTTGGCCCTGAGTTTCGCGAGATCTCGGCTGCTATACGTGCACGTGACACCACAGTAACCTATGAAGAACTGTATGAGAAGCTGCTTGATCATGAGCTCTTTCTCCGTCATGAGTGTTCATAGGTCCCAACAAGTACATTTAAGTAATTCTACTAATATAATCGATATATAAGAGCCATTTAACCCAGCAATGCAGTATAATGCAGAAGCACCACTGTATAGTGTCGGTCGCATCAATAAGGTGTGTGTTGTGCACAAATTCATAAAGAAAAATGATATCATCCTATTTAATAATTTTAACCACATTGTCATGCATCAAAGAACAAGCAGAAACTAAATTATGTAAGTTTATTCACTAGAAAACAAACCTGAATAACATGTGAAATATTTGGAATGTCAAGACCACGTGCTGCAGCATCAGTGCACACAAAGACACCACCTTTCTGCTGGAAATCAAGTAAATTCTGTGTGCGCTCCTCCAAAGAGCTATCACTATGGTAGCGGAAACATTCAAGCCCTGCTCCTGTCAAGATTTTAGCAACAGCTTCCACAGCCTCAACAGTATTTGCAAAGACCATGGTTCGGAGCACTCCAGAAACACTATCTACCATAGAATCTCCATTTTTCACAGCATCGATGAGAGCATCCACTTGGGTATCAACTGAAACTTCAATCCACCTCTGCTCCAACCTAAAGTGACAGCACAGAGGTGATAAAAGTCATACTAGTAAAATTCTACATGGAAAATTATAACAAGGTTAGCCATTGAATTGAAATGCTGATACGGCCAAAAGAACTTGAATATCCACATATGACAACATAATCTCCTTGGTCAAGGCACTAGGTTAATGGAAGCTGAACAACACATCAAAATCCAACAATAGTACCTGGATGATTCTTCATACTAGGCCACAATCATTGGAGAAGTGAGGAAGGGGGGGGGGGGGGGGTTCCAAGGGGCCCCCCAC
>ML254219.1:0-48411 GCA_005239495.1 Nicotiana undulata | reverse complement strand
GGGGGGGGGGGGGGGGGGGTTTCCAAGCGGCCCACACACACATTTACTTAGATTGTTATTAAATTAGAGAAAATGGCTGATTCTTGCCACCCCCCTCCACCTAGGAATTACTAAACGAGAACTGTATAAAGGACTCAAAGAAACATAAAAGTGGCACCTTGGGCTGTGCTGATGAAGATAATTTCCACTAACCCATCTAGCATCAGGAAACATCCGCTTCAAAACTCCTCCAGCAGTTCTCTTCCCATTTTCAGGAAGAGTAGCTGCAACAAAAATGTACTGCTTGCTCCGCTCATATATCTTTCTCACTCTTCGCCAATCTTTTTTCTTTAACCCCTTGGAGTCTCCTTCTAAATTTGCACCATCCTCACCAACTTCAGTATCTTCATCTTCACCATAATCTGCTTTTAGGTCTCTAAACTCTTCCAAATCTGAGGTCGATGACATCTCAGGTTCTGAATTTTTAGAACGAGATAACTGCTTCTCATCAAAACGAAACATATTTATAAGTCGGACCACTTGGTTCTGGAAACTTCCACAAAGCAGCATATCTGCCTCGTCAAAAACCTAGAAACCACCAAAACAACTTACTAAGACAGAATTTTGGATTCACTTTCTCAACGATCAAATTTAGCAATTCAGAAAATGATACCACATATTTAACACTACGTATAAACTCTGAACGTCTTCGCCTTTCTGGATCTATAGAGTAGAGATAATTTAAAAGTGCTGCCGGCGTCGAGACCATTACATCTGGTTCTTTTACAGGCCAGACCTGCATTAAACTTCTCATTTGTTAGATACATTACAAGTTTATAAGGAAAAGCAGCATAAACATCCATAGCAACATCATCATGCAAAAAGAACTTTGATCGACAGCAAGAAAAATGTGTGTTCTGGGATAAACAAGGATCAACAATGACAATAAGAATGCTCACCTGTCGGCCACAAACAGCTGCAACCCCGAGAAGTGGTTTACCACTATCATTGCAAAGACTATTAGCCATTCGAACCACTTGCTCGCATAACATAACATTGGGGCAAAGAACAAGAGAAAGACGATGTTGCTTTCTGACATCCTGATCAGCAATAGCCCCTGAATTATCAGACAATTGGCATAGCTTATCAATCAACGGCACTAGGTAACCATGAGTCTTGCCGCTACCAGTCTCTGCAGCAACCACCACATCAGCACCTGAAAGTATACTTGGTATACAAGTCGCCTGAATTTGAGATTATATATCATTACTATAGGATTTAAGACTATGATCTATAATTGAAGGATATACTCAGATGATAAACCAAAGTAACATATATCATTGCTATAAGATTTACACTGAATATAACTGAAAAGATATACTCGGATGATAAACCGAAGTAACTTATATCATGATGCTATATGCTATAAATTCCACATGGTGAATATTCTGCAAGAAGTTGAAAATTTGAGTCCCAAGGGAGCAAAGTGGGAAAGGGTCAGTGTTGATTCCAGGGAGAGGGGTTTGCGGTTGGGTTTACTATATCATAAAAAGATATTCATGTGATACTGACTTATGCAAAAAGATGAAATGTGTCTCCAAGAAAAAAAATGAAACTTTATACTAACAACGAATTTGTATCTTTATATGACACAAATTTTGGACCCCACAAGAAAGAAAGCATACGGGGTATTGTCTAGCAATATGAACTGTGATAGTCAGAACTCAGAGGTAAACATGAAGTCAAGTGTTAAAATATGCGTCAGCTTCAACTAGCTCCTTGGCTTTTGAAGATGAACAGTTGAATCATCTAAATCAGATACTTGGTGTTTATTGAGTTTACACTTGATTTCCATCAGCCAAACCAATCTATTGACCTCTCTGTGAAACTTCTATAACAAGCCCACGCATACTACCAGGCCGACCACATTTATCTCTACCCGCAGAACGATAAGTCTAGAGTGATAGTGAAAAGATAATTGACACTCTATGAGAAATATCTGTTTCTAATTCTGAAAATTAGTCATATCCATGTGCTCCCGGGAATTCCACCCAGCAAAAAAGCCAATTCCACTCATTCGGGTTTTCTAAAATGACAGGTTGACAGTAGCACATTGCCACAGGATCGTTCCTCATAAAAAGTTGTATCTTCCAACGGATTACCCTCATTAGACCGTGACTTCTACTAATTGAACACAGTTATACTTAATCAAACTACTGCAGATACTTTTGCAAGGAAAGAGATAAGAAAAGTTGGCAGAACTTTGGTCTGCCAAATAAGCCAACCGTACATAGCTAGTCCTGTAAGTGAAAATACTTATCACAGAGAAGTGTGTAAAAATCTCAGGATGACAGAAGATAACTGATTAGGTATGCATGTATTAATGCACATGTAATTCCACTTCCCTCTTGATACATACGTTGCAAAGTCCACAATTAACATCATATTCAACCTTAATACCCTGTTTGGTTCAGATTATGATACTGAATTTGATCATTTAAATAAGTAATTTGGATTGTGAAAGTGATTTTGATCGTCAGTATAAGTGATTCTTAGATAACTTGGTTATTATTACTCATTCAATGAAACAACTGTTGGTTATTTGCTAAAAGTTTAATTTTTTTGGTGCGCACCGGTCCAACAAAAACTTCACCTATTATGAGCTTCCAAAAGCGGACTTGGTTTCAAGCTTAGATAAAGGAGGAGTGCTGCAATCGGTTGATGGGTCATAATAGTCTAACAACAATTCTTTGAATACTTTGACCTGAATAGAGCAAACTGTTTATCGCCACCGGGGCTTTAGTCTATTGGTAAGAACCACCGTGGGATGTGTGGATTAGGCACACATTACGGGTTTGAATCCTACTACAGACAAAAGCCTGATACTTAAGTAGAGAATGGCAGAGGGGTGGCTCCATTATCCACCAAGTTTCGAACCAAGTGCCACTAGCCCTTGAGGATTTCTCAGTTATTTAAAGAAATTACTTTTCAGGCCCCACTTAATACAAAATAGGCACTTACCATAGGAACTGATTTGTCCAAAAAATGATTAAATTATGTAAGAAAATCCAAACCAAACAGACCTTAAGTAAAGAGTAGTACCTACTCTATATGCAACATATTAGATAGTATCACCATAACACAGTTTAAGGAATTCATATTTAATCAGAGAAACCAAAAAGATTTCAACTTTTAGTCATAATTTTCCTATAGTGAGCAAACTTTAACCAAGAAAAAAATAGAATCTCTGAGATAAAGAGGCATTAGACACTTATAATAAGTTGGAAAATCCATACTTAATCAAGAAACCAAAACTTTTAGATTATATCACCATACTACAGTCTAAAGAGTGATAAAAGAAACCAAAAGGATTCAACTTTCAGTAAAAATTCACCTATAATAGGCAAAATTTAAGAGCAAATAAAAAAAGAAAACCTGAATTAAAGAGGGTCTATGAAGGCCAATACTGGAAAGAGCACGAGATAATGAGTCGGAGACACCCAAAGAGGTCCAAGAAACACTATCTTCAGCAAAAAAAGTCTCATTTTGATTCGTATCAGCAACTTTGGCTGCTGAAACAGCAGACCCAAATGCTCTAATTCGACAACACTGTGGTCTGTAAGTATAAGTAGCAGCAGAAGGTCGGAATAAAAAGAGGTTTGATGGAGATGACAACCTCCATAGTTTACAGATGGAAACTGAGTGCTGTAAAATCATCAGCTTTTACTCCTTTTGATTGCTGAAATTGAGTTTGTTTATGGTTAAAGGAAGCAATTTAGGAGAATTGGGGTTGTTTTTGTGGGGTTTTTCAAGGGTTTAAGGTGTTAATTAAAATCCTTGGAAGCGATAAGATTTTTACAAGCTACTCCCGTTTGGAGTAATATCATGTTGGCCCTTATATTTTTTGATATTTCCATGTTGACCTTTTTATCCTTCAGACGGACAAATTAATACTCCATTCCTTAAAATTTAACTTAAACTTAAGGAATTCTATTCTCCTTCTTTAGTCACACAAACTCTACAAGTTTTATTTATTTTTTAAATTTTATGTTTCAAGATAACTAGTTTACATAAATTAAAACGGATAAAGTATATAATTCTTACATATACTTTTTTAATAATTTACGACAATTATTTTCGGGATAGCTTGATCATATATTGATATGGTTTATTTCAGATTGGCGCAAGCGTCAAGTAAACTTGCTCGTCAAAACTGAAGTAGCCCAATTTTCTTACCTGCTCGTCAAAACTGAAGTAGACGAATTTTCTTTCTTTATCTCGTCAATTAGGAAAAGGATTATTCGCTGGCATTTGAAGGAGAAGAATGTCAAGATCCACTTACATAGTAAGAATTGTGGCTTAATTATTTATACTTTATGAAATTTTCAAATTATTAGTATTAGACTGTTGAGTTATTCGATTATCATGACAAGGGATAATAATCCTATTATTATTAATTCATGTATTAGAATGCATTATATTATCATTATAACTTATTTATAACCAATTATTTTATTAGTTAGAAAAAAATTGACTTTGTTTTTTCACACAAATGACACAAACTGTGCTTGGATTTGTCTTATGATTTTTCAATGAGATCTTCAATATATTTCTTAAGTTTCTTAGAATAAATATATATTATTACAAAATTACATTAAAATTCTGTATTTATAGCTAAAAATGCTTTCCCAAGTTTTATTTATTGCTTTTTGTCCTTTTCGACCGTTTGCTATATATTCTGGAGCATTCCACTTTCCATTTCTAGCGTCTATCAGAAGACATCAAAACCGAAACCTTTTACTCAAACAAGAACACTGTAATGTAATGGCGCCAAAATCCACCCCGAAGAAGGATAAATCTCCACCGTCTGATCCAGATGGAATGTTTTCGGGTATGGTTGTGTACTTGATCGAAGCCGGAGTCCAATCCCGGCGGTTACAGGTTTCAACCGCATAAATTCTTAAGCACTTCTCTTCTCTTCTAATTTTCCTTTTTTCTTTTAACCTCAATTGTTTTTGATTTTTTTTCTTCTTTTTGTTGTAGATATGGAAGCAGAAATTGGTGCAAATGGGGGCTAAAATAGAGGACCGTTTTTCCAAAAATGTTACTCATGTTTTTGCAATGAATGCAGATTCGCTTCTTCAGAAAGTTGATCGAAAACGTCTTAGTCGCTCTAAAGCTGTGAGCTTTATTAACTCTTATGCTCTCTAGACTCTTTGGTTGGTTTTTTAAGCTTGCTGCTAATTCAGACTTTATTTTTTTTGTTGTTTTAATTTATAGTTAAAAGGGTCTTAGTCATGTTGGTAAACTTTACACCAGGACTGGTGTATGCCAGGAGTTTTAGTTTGTTTAGAGCACTAGAAGATTTAAAAAGATTGTACTTTTATCGAGTATAAACAGAATCAATTTGTGTTCGGGCCAGCTTGTGCATACCTCAATTTTACCACCAGGTACCTAATACCTCTCATGAGGAACAGAACATATAGGGTTTTTGTTTGTAAAGATTTGTGATGTTTCTTGCTGCTTTCATTCTTATCCTATTGCTTTAAAATAAATCTTTTTAATAAGCTGCTTTACAGTAATACTCAGTTATTTCAGACACTTAGGATGCTGAAGTTCCTCTATATCACTGCTAACCTTTCAGGAGTGGCTTATAATTTTATTCATATTTCTGAAATCCCTTTATATCTATGGGCTTTGGTACCTGAATATGTTGTTTTAGACAAAACGCCTGAATTGTTTGTTTTGACATATGATGCATTTCAAATGATTGTTCCAACATATGCTTTTTTCCTAACTAACTTGGTGATGTTTTCGGATTTCTGTAGAAACTTCTCACATATCAGTGGCTAGAGGACAGCTTAACAAAAGGAGAGAAAGCATCTGAGGATCTGTATGTCTTGTCCCTGCAATCAGGAGGAGGCTCCCTTAGTCCTAAAGCTGATAATGGAAGTCATCCTAATAGCAGTGAAATCACACCAAAGAAAAGTCGAAGTTCTACTGAAGATGCCAAGAATGCAAGCCCAAGACACATGAATGACGCTAAAGAACTTGCCGTAGATGATTCACAGGATACTAAAAGTGCCTCTTCACTCGCATCACATTCTTCAAGCCCAGAAGTGACAAGTTCTGAAGTCATTGATTCTCATAATAAGCCTGTAAGTCCTGTATCAAATTGCCCTTGCTGAATATGTTTTTCTGAGCCAGAGATATATGTGTTACCATGTGTAGGATTCTCACCGTGGTTCATCTTTATTTCTACCATTTGTCGACCAGGTTGGAACATCAGACTCATCTTCACTTTATAAGCCTCCGGATTTAAACCGAAATATCACTGAGATATTTGGGAAGCTCATCAACATATATAGAGGTAGGATGTCTTCTCGTATGATTTATTTTTGTAGCTTTTCTCTTGTGAGTGTCTTGGAGTTAGAAGTTTGAGCTTTCAAAGTATGATATGATTACTGATAGTTGATTTTAGCACTGGGTGATGACCGGAGATCATTCAGCTATTATAAAGCTATACCAGTTATTGAGAAATTGCCATTCAAAATCGAGAGCGTGGACCAGGTTAAGCACCTACCTGCTATTGGAAAGTCGATGCAAGACCATGTAAGTGAACTCCTTTATTGAAAGCTTTACTAGAAAGATACTTATTTCACACCATTTCAAGTTGCTCTTTACGTGAATGAGGTTACCAAGTTATTGGGACCTTCTTGGTAAATGAGACTGATATAACAAGCAGAACCAGTTATCCATTAAATCATCCTTTCTTGGTTTTCATCTCCGGATCATGAATACCTTTGCCTCCCGTTAAAGCTACCGGATAAGAGGATAGTGTTCTTTGACTGCAGATTCAGGAGATAGTCACCACGGGGAAGCTGTCTAAATTGGAACATTTTGAGAAGGATGAAAAGGTGCTGTTATGAGGATCTGTTGTGACAAAACCTCTCTTCTCCTGATCCTTAGTATATTTCCTTTAAAGTTACAAATTCACATCAACATTTCCATGATCTCTGTCAATCAAAATGTCTCGAGTAACCTGAACTAAGCAAGCTAAAATATGGATGCCCTTCTTCTAACATTATCATGAATTTACAGGTAAAAACAATCAGCTTATTTGGAGAGGTTTGGGGTATTGGTCCAGCCACTGCTCTAAAACTTTATGAGAAAGGACACCGAACTCTTGATGACCTTAAAAATGAGGATTCGTTGACTCATTCTCAAAGGTTAGGGTTGAAATATTTTGATGACATTCAAACCAGGATTCCACGGCATGAGGTAACCTATTATTCTTTGCAGTTTTCTCAATCATGACTGCTTACTGGTTCTTCTAAAAAGTGATTACTGATTATGTAGGTTGAAGAGATGGAACGTTTACTACAGAAAGTTGGAGAGGAAATTTTGCCCAGTGTAAGGCTTTTGTCTAATTATTTGTTAAATGATACCTTCATGTAAATTGGTGGCACTTCGCCTACTCCTTGATGATGTACGTGTTAATGTACCAATTGCTGGAAATTGCTCTTCCAGTCTTGAAGTGCAAAGAAATGCTTATAAGCTTGAAGGTATATGAGAATTAGTGGAATGGAGGGCCTCAGACATGGTCCCATAGCAAAAGGATTGTTGATGCTGGTCAAACTAATAAGCATGAAGACCAAGATTATTAAGAAAAACTAATTGGGTCAAAAGCTATTGTGAATTGCCTTTTACTTGCCAAGTTTACACCATTGTTCACAAGCTAGACACTTTGTTTACCTATTCCTTTAAAGTCCAAGCACCAGAGCAAGAACACACAACAATTTTTTTTTTTTGATAAGTAAATGTAGTTCAATTGTAATACTGTAAAAAAGTAAATGCAACCTTTACACAATGAATCCTTTGCTTCAGGTGATTGTTGTGTGTGGAGGATCATACAGTCGTGGAAAGTCTTCTTGTGGTGATATGGACATTGTTATTACTCATGCTGATGGTAAAAGGTAAGGCTCACTTGTGATTAATCTCGTAGAACACCTTCTGTTTTCGTTGACTGATTTCAGATGTGCTGGTTTTACTTCTTGTGGTATACATATCCCAATATAAGGCTTATCTATTGCATAGATTTCCTTTATATAGTTAACTTTTCTCTATGAAATCCAAAGGTAGTTCGACAAATTATTCTATTGGAAGCACGAAACTGCTTTTGGATTGATTCCTTTCCTCATAAATTATAGATAAAACATGAAACTTCGCACTCATAATGAACCAGCAACAACAACAACAACAACAAAGATCTAGCTTAATCTCATACATGGGGTCTGGGGAGGGTAGTGTGTACGCAGCCTTACCCCTTTCCTATAAAGGCAGAGAGGTTGTTTGATTGTTTCCAATAGACCCTCCTCGGCGTACTCATAATGAAAATGAAATAAATTTTCTGTATGATGCTGTAGTTTTGAAAAGCATATTTTTTTAGGGTTGCTGGAGCACTTGAATGTTTATGCCTTCCGGTATTTAGATGCTCACACTCTGCAATTCTTTTACCTGCCCTACGTGGGATTTCATTTGATCAAAAACCAGAATCCAGTCCATGTTTCTTTTCACAATTATTCCATTTAAACCTTACTTAATATATGATTTAGAGTTTTTCCCGTGCTTGATGGCTCTTTTCCACTTTCTCGGTTTTCAAATTTTCTCCATTTGCCTTTTATCTTCCGCTTGTAGCCCCACAACCCACCATGTGCTTGTTTCTGCTTGGCCCACTTGTGGATTCCCACTGTAAATATTTGTGCTTAATTTTGTTATAAATCTTATTCTCATGACAACTTCATTTCAGATATGTACTTGAAATGTGATTACTTCGCTTCATTCTTTCAGTCATATAGGCTTTCTTCCTAAGTTTGTAAAACGTCTAAAAGACATGAAGTTTTTGAGAGAAGATCTGGTCTTCAGTGTTCATAGCACAGAGGTAATTACGTATTTTCAGTTTTCAACTTGTCATCTTCATGCTTTCTTACTAGTCACGTTTCTGCAACCTTTCATTTTGAGCTTGTATGTTTATTCAAATTGGAGCTTTTAAACTTCCAATATCCCTTTTGTTCTTTCTCCCTTTTATTAAAGTTTAGGTGTCTATTTAGGTGCACTTGGGCAGTCTATTTTGTTCTTTTTGCATGGAAGAGTCGACAATATTAACTCCACTTCTATGGGTGACCTCGTCAATCCAAATCATCAGTCATATATCTTGTCAATCCAAAGCTTGGTGCCATGTTTCGTCTTTTGTGCCTTTCTTTTGTCATAGTGGGGACAATTGCGAATTTCAGTAGTCTCAAGCTAAGTGTAGTCCAACCTTTTAGATCTTATTATTATTATGTAGAATGTAGCTGATGCTAGGGAATTCGACACAGAAATTTATGTGATATCACTCATTTGCTTTATTCTTTCGACACGCACAATATAAAGTATGTTCTCTGCCCAAAGAATTTTGTGGGTTCATAGATATAGTTTTCATGGAGGTCTTTATGAAAATAAAATTAATAGTTTAATACAATAATAGATAGGGATCTTTACACAAATAACCAACCGAATTCACTATTTACTTTTCCTAGTCAATATACATCGATTAAACACTGGTTATACATGGTTATACACATTAATACATGCATTACGCGTAAAGTATACATTTGCCGGCTATTTTTAGTTTTAAGCAGATGGATGGGCGACTATTTAGATTAATTCTTCTAATTGATGTAGTTCTATCTTCTTTAAATTTTCTTCTTGTCCAAGTGCCAAACTAAAGGTAATGTTTCATCTGATCGCAGGGCACAGATTCAGGAGTTGACACATATTTTGGGCTCTGCACCTATCCTGGCCGAGAATTGCGACATCGCATTGACTTTAAGGTATACTGATGAGATGTCATTTGTTTGGTCAAGCAATCATCTTCATTCGTCAGATATTTTTGGTTGCGTACAGATTTAGTGGTATTTTAATTGATGACAAATATGATGAGTATCCTCGTTCCACTATATATTTGGTCAAAATATAAATTTGGCCGGTTGGTCGAAGCTAATTGCATTCGCTAGCCAAAAAGTGTATAAATATGTATATTATATGTATATAGTACACAAATATACAAACATTGTACATTTTGTCGGCGATTATTTTTGGGAGCGGCTAAAAATACACAGTTCTCACTATTTTTTGTGCTTTACAGATGTAGTGGTCAATTTAGTTGATGATAAGTATGTGGAGCGTATATCCTCCTCCCAGGACTTGTTTGCAACTATTTCACCAAAAACAATGCCAAATAGAAATCTTTATGATATATGAGATGCAGAGTATCACCGGTCTTCGTTATCATGAATAAACTGAAAAATAATCAGGAATGAGTAGCTTGGTTTGAGAATAGCTTCTCTCTCATATTGGTTTGAGTCCTATTAAGTATTAACTGTTGACAATTTTTGTCATACGTTAAGTGCACGATCTGGATCTACGTTTGTTCAGTAGATGCTATTGGAAATAACATGCACGAGTAGTTGTTATATGTAGAAGTTGCAGCCTCTGTCTTTCTGTTGTTAGGTGTATCCAAGGGATATATATGCATTTGGACTGATAGCATGGACTGGTAATGACGTCTTGAATAGGAGGTATGCCCCCTTCTACGCGATACCAGGGAGTCTATTTGGCTGGTTCTCTATAATATAATCCATCGTCCAATTTCTTTTACAGGCTTAGATTATTAGCAGAGTCCAAGGGCTTCCATTTAGATGATACAGGGCTATTTCCAGCTACTCATGGTGCCGGTGGGAAACGGGTATATAATTTTCTTCGTTGCTGCAATCATAAGTTCCACTCTGTTCCTGTTTTCTTTTTGGTTCTTCATTTTTCGATTTGGTGTGATTCGGCATCTAATGCACAGACTAAAGGTAGTGCGAGCTTGAAGTTTGATACGGAGAAGCAAGTGTTTGATTTCCTTGGATTTCCCTGGCTCGAACCGAATGAAAGAAACTTGTGAGATCCGCAACGCGAACTTGATCTTCCTGCTACGCCAGTTTTGCTATCAATACTGGACACCAAAACTTCAGGGGAGATACAAGTTGATCAAGCTGATTTTTGACTTCTATTTCTGGATTGCAAGGAGCAAAATGTATGAGATGTAAAGGTTATGTATCCAATGGCATGTACATATGTTAAATCTTGTAAATCTTTTCAGCCTTTGAGCAAAAGCACTTCCTTTCCTAACCCGAGATCGTTATTTGAAAGAGCAAAATGCACGGAGGGAATGTTTTGTTTGTCATCTCCTTTGATTATTTAAATTTTACTTATTTAAGCAAGCACTAACTCCAAAATATCTATGCATTATGGAGAAAATAATCTCGTGGGAAAAGCAGAGAATACTATAAAACAGAAACAAAGGAAGAAAGCACAAAAGAAGAAAAGGAAAGAGAATTCCTAATATCTGAAAAATAATACTAGTGCGGGAGTAACTAATATTCTCTCTGTTTAGCTTGTATAATATACTAAAGTATTTTTACTTAGCAAATAAAGACAAAATCAATCTTTTTCTTATTATTAAACTACTCATTCCCCAAATTATTTTTCAGGACTTCTTAAATGTTAGTAATTATTATATTATTATGAATTGTAAAATATGTACTTTATTTATTATTTTTAATGGGCATGCCAAATTCACTGTGGACAAGTTAAAAAAAACAGCAGAGGCAGTATTAATAAAGATTCTTATTTTCTATTTCCTATTAGCACTTGTACGGATGATTCCTATGTTTCTTTTGGGCTCATATGCTTTCAAAAAGTAACGAAGATGTTAAAGGGAAAAATTACTAGGAACAGAGATAAAAATATCAAAAACAAAAAAACTATAATCCAAGTTTAAATTAAGTTTTATCTCTTCAAGGTAATTATAAAAACCCTTTTAAATATCTCGATTGTCTAAATATTTCTTTCCAGCATTAGGGGATAAGTAAAACTCTGTTTAATAAAGGGACTGCTGTTATTTGAGATATTTAGCAGAAAAATAGTGGGGAGTAGATAAGAGAAAAGTGTAGCGGCGATGGCTTCGGCAATACCATTTGTCTCTGCATCCATTCTTATTTCTTCTTCTTTGCCCTCAGTTTATCTTCCATTTTCAACAACTTCACTCAATTGGGTTTCAGCTTCTTCCTCTATTTCCACTTGGGCTTCTTCCAATACCTTAAAACACAGCAAAAGTAGAAGCCACATTTGCAGAGCTGCTGAATACAAATTCCCTGACCCCATTCCTGAGTTTGCTGATGCTGTGAGTTTTCTTTTTGTTTATTTGGGTCTCTTTTATTCCCTCCCTTTTGCAAAAAGATTTGAATTTTTTATTTTGGGGTTTTTAGGAAACGGACAAGTTCAGGGATCATTTGATTAAGAAACTTCCAAAAAAGAAGGATGTCTATGGAGATTCTATTGATGAAATTGTCGGAATCTGTACTGAGGTACTTCCTCAATTCTCTACTTTTCTTTTTGTGGGATTTTGTTTTTTGGTTTAATTTCTCAATACTTCTTATGCATTTTATCTGTGTATACTTTGCTGCTGGCTTTCGTTGTAATGGTGCTACGATAATCTTGCATTGTCACCCCAAAAGTTTCCTCTGTTTTAGATGACATTATCCAGTGAGACATACTTTATCAATCAACTAACGCCTCCTTTGTTATGGGGAATTCTCAAAAGTCTGCTTTGAGCTAGCTGTTACTGAAACTCTCCTCCT
This sequence comes from Nicotiana undulata, assembly GCA_005239495.1. NCBI lineage: Eukaryota > Viridiplantae > Streptophyta > Magnoliopsida > Solanales > Solanaceae > Nicotiana > Nicotiana undulata. The sequence goes on along the minus strand of ML254219.1, from coordinate 35,707 downwards.
TTTCTCGGTTAAAGACTAACTAAGCTTTTTGAAATTCATATAGACGAGGAGATTATAGTGAGATGTACTAGTATACTTATTCTGCAATATGTCAGTTTACTGTTAGATGATCAAGTATAAGAAAGGGAGCCTTGGCGTAGCTGGTAAAGTTGTTGCCATATAACCAGGAAGTCGAAGGTTCGAGCCATGAAAATAGCTTCTTGCAGAAATACAAGGTAAGGTTGCGTACAATAGACCCTTGTGGTTTGGCCCTTCGCGAAACCCGCGCATAATGGAAGCTTGGTGCACCGGGCTGCTTTATGATCAAGTATAACAGCAGTAGGTATTAGCTGCGTTATGCGTCAAACAGATAGACATTAAGTGGTGAAAAGTATTTCATATATTGTTTATTTCCATTGAATAAAACTAGTAACCCTGGAGTCCATAGGGTGACTCCTGGTAGGCCTGTTCTGCAATAATGATGTACATATGTACAGTGGCGTATCCAGGATTTTATAGTCATTGATGCTTGCCGATAAAATTCTGAAAGAAGAGGAAAAAAGAGTTTAATTGTGGGTGTTCACTTAATATTTATCTAAATATTTTTATAATTGCCGGTGTAAATTTACTAAACCTTGTCAAAGGTAATGGGTGCTTGAGCACCCACAAGTGACTATTTAGATCCGCCACTGCATATGTATACCCTCTTCAACTGTTTGATATCTCATTTTATTGCTCGTAACTGCATCTGAATAGAGCAGAAAAAGTACATGTAATTCATATAGCCAACTTCAACTAATGTGGGACAGAGATATACAAGCCAACTCCGACTAGTACGGGATAGGGATGTAGTTGAGTCATTGTTTGAACGTTATACTCCGGTTTGTTTGGACTTTTCTAAACTGGAAGTAGAATCTTCCTTTGAGAACAATAGCCGAAGTAGTGAACCATAGTGTAGCACAAGATTTTCCATTTCAGTGAAAGTTGTATATTCTTTTATGCAGTTTTTTCTCCTAAGAATAACCTCGACCAAGATGCTTTGGCTTGTTGAAACTATTGCAAGATCTGAAAGTATGTTGAAATATGTTTGCTCAATGATACTTGTGAAACAGATTCTCAACGATTTCTTGCATGCCGAGTATGGTGGTCCAGGAACACTCATGGTCGTTCCATTCATCGATATGGCAGATACTATAAACGAGAGAGGTTTGCCAGGAGGACCGCAGGCTGCACGTGCTGCAGTCAAATGGGCTCAAACTCACGTAGACAATGATTGGAAGGAATGGAATAGTGGCAAGAGTGCCAAGAGCAGATAAATCAACGATCAAGATTTGGAGCTATTAGTTTTGATGCACGCTGTATGAGTCACCATATCTATTTGAAGTTCTGACATGGTGGTAGAGTGAACTTATTTACCCTTGATTGCAAGTGTCCATGATAGAAAATATGATTTAGAACTTAGGATCTTATAAATGAATTAGTCTCAAGGTGTCTCTTTCTCATTATTTGATGTTGGTTCAGGTGTTATGATGCACAATGGTAAAACTACATACATTGCTACTCTCCACATGCTCAACATTCAAACACTAGCTGTTATATTAAGAGATCTTAATGAGATCACACAGTTTTCAAGGAGCCCCTGCTTGACACAAAGCTGGCGTACAACAGGATTAGTTACTACCATATTATCTGGAATCTATTATCAGCCTGGATATTTACCTTAGAGCGGGTGCAACAGAAAAAGCCAACTCCGCCATTATTTATAAGGAATCTCCTCCACAGCATGTGGATGACAAGTTTAACAAGAAGAATGTGATTACTATCGACCTAGGTCTATCGAACTTGCGTACGACATAACAGGTTCTCAACGGCTGAGCAAGAAACGTTTCTTTGGAACAGAAGAATGATAATACAAGTAAATACATAAGATGAACAACATAAAGCAAGATAACCGAAAAGGTGAACACTCAGATATTACTGTCAAACTTGGTTAAGCGCTTGAAAGCCGCAAGGTTCAATGGACAAACGAACACGGGTACTAAGCCAACGTACCAAAGTATCTATTATGAAGAAAACTTGCGGAACTAACTCGACAGTCGATTTCTTTATCTCGAACGTGGTGTATTTTCACCAATGACAAAATGACAGCTGTTAGCTTTTTCATTCTTATCAAAAATAAAGCATTCCCAGTGCTCCACACACTCCATGCATATATCTAGCGTATTAAGATGTACACTATGGATGGACTACGTATTTACAACTCCAATATTTGGGCAGACCTAAAGAATGTCAATTGAAACTTCCTTATGACAAGACCTCCACTCTCCGACCCATTGAAGCAGCACTTCACAAAACTGATCGGCTACGTTCCAGCAACTCTTCCCTATCAATGAAGCGGTAAAGCAAGTATTGATCCCAGAGGACTAAACAGTCATCACCCTTCCCGAACCAGTTATACCGCTTCTTGGCAACATGATCATAAACAGCATCCCTTAAAGGAGTAGGTATAATCATGAGGGTGCTCAGTGCAGAGTAAGGTAATGGCAAGTGAGCTAGAACCCTCAGTGCAGCTGCAGCAGAAGTCGAATACATTAGACTGGTGATTTCCACAGCTTCATCACAGAAATTTTGGAAATATAGGCTAATGAATAAACCAGACCATTCTAACTTTAGTCAAATACCAAAGCAACATATTTCTTGATTGTGCAAGAATAGAGAGGATCTGCAGAAAAGCTGCTACGCAGACTGGATTTCCACATACAGAAAGCAAGCAGGCTACGAGGCTCAGTATTCCACTTTCGATGGACCATGATTACTTTTTCATTGTGGAGCATCAAGTAGATTAAATATAAGATAAGCTGCCAATCTAGCCGATAGTTAAATCCCTTGAGAATTGATTAGTATAAGTTCAAAGTGTTTTTCACTCAATATATGATTGCTAAAATATCCAACAAGTTACTCCATGATATTCTGCTGTGACGGAAAAAAAACTATTAAAGTCGTAAATGGAAGAACATTGTACAATGTTAACCCCCCACCCCCCCACCCCCCCACCCCACCCAACCCAACCCACCCACCAAAAAAGAAAAACCAAATTACCTTCCTCACTTCCCTGATCAACTGTTTTTAACTAACAAAAAACATCTAAATCAGACGTGGATTCATCTCCAAGATATCAAATCACTAGCTATCTATTCTAACAGATTTAAGTCTTCTATTATGAAAAAGGAACTAATGAGCAGGACAGCAGCCACACCCTAATACATGGAGGGTAAAGTTGGTCAAAGGACTGACACTAGAAACTAGTAGATCTCTTTATGCTAGCAATGAGCTCAAACACAATATCCTATCAATATCCACATTACCAGAATTTTATGGGCTACATACAGCAAACTGCATAAAGTAATTTTATCATAGCTATTTGCCATAGTATAGTCGCCAACAACTTCTTGTCCTCAGTAAGAATGATTACATAGCTCATGAAAGGACAACTCCAGAGCAGTCAGATGCACTTCATCTAGAGTTGGCCAGACACTCATGGAAAACGTCAGATGCTACTTGGACATAAAATAATAAAGGATTAAGAGTATATAATGGCAACATTTGTGAAACCACAATGAACAGAGAGACAAGCTGATACAGTAATGTAGGGTGAATGGTTCTAACCAGTGGAACCTTGATGGTATAAACCTGGGCCTTCAACGAACAAGAAGCGACGAAGAACATCATCACGATCAACACCAGACACCCTCATGTAAGGTTCAGCAGCCTTTGACTGCAAGCAACAGAACTTGATTTTCCTATATCTATCAGCTTTAATCACCCACTTCACACCTACATATAAAATGCCACGAAGCTCATATTAACTGAGACAGATTATTATGCATGCACCCCTCTGTTCCATGTCTATGCCAAAGGCAGTTTACACCTAAAGGATAGCCATTTCCGCATATCCAATGAGATAATCAATCAACTATGCCACAATCCCAAATTAGTTGAGGCAATAGGACATTACTGAAAAGTTCACTTAGAAACTAGCTTTCTATTTGCTAATATGTACAAGTAAGCTTCGCCAAAAGCGACTCGTCACTTCCCAAATGCTTGCCAACACACGCCTCTAGGAAAGTAAGCAAGCTACCTTCACTTGGCTTGAAATGATAGCTTCCACCACCTTCCCGCCTACTTAAATTTATGTGAAAGACCGTGAAAACTCTTCAAATCCTATTTAGTTTTGATTAGACATGTCACAAGCATAGTGGTTCATCTATGTTTTCTTTTTTCTTTTAAAACAAAATATAGCAGTCATTAACGCCTGAGGAGCCTCGGTCAGTGGAATACAGCTCAACATTAAAATTCTCACAGCTCAAATAATGCATGCTACTGAAAAGCACAAGATTCTTGGCAATCTGATTTCACTGCAAACATCATAGTCATAACGACCACAAGGAAATGCAGAAAACCGATAGTAACACTAAACATAAAGCTAACACTATGTTTTGCTCATAACGAGGGAAGTCGCCTACTATTTGCCTTAACTACCCTGCTGTACAACTCGTACATACATTCATAGGATACACTCTGTCACAAATAGCACATAGAATCCACAATACAACAACTTGAGCTTGTGATTGCGCCTGATGTTTTTTCCTCTCAATGATTGAATGTTAACCATTTCAAGTAAACAAACAGCATTCCCTCTGTTAAGCAAATCCAAATGTCAAGTCGTCAAGCTAAAAATAGTTCACTAGTTACATATACAGCTAGACACTAAATATTTACATGTAACATTGAAACTTTCACTTTCAAAACTACAGGATGATTGCAAATGTATCTAAAAACACAAAAACAGTAGCAATAAACGCAATACTGTACTCATTTACAGCTTCCTGAGACACAATTGAAGAAATCAAAGCACTAAGCAAAGCACAAATGCAATATATAGCTACAAGCACCAATACAGACACAGAGACAAACACACACTCTAGCCTGTACTCATTTACAGCTTTGAGGCACAATTGTACTAAGAAACAAAGCAATAAGCAAAAGCAAAAATGCAATAAATAGCTAAAAGCACAAATACACTAGCCTGTACTCATTTATAGCTTCAAAGACACAGTTATAGTAAGAAATCAAAGCAATAAGCAAAGCACAATACAATATATATATAGCTGAAAGCACGAATACACACACACACACACATACACAGAGTAGGAAGATGAGAATATTACTGTTGTGAGAAAGATGACAAACGCCGTCATAGACAACGACGCGAGGCTGAAGTAGATTCTGATCAGTCTTCGGTTTGGAAGCTAAGCGAGCTAATTCATCGCCGAGGAACAAATCATCTTCGTCAAATTCAACAGCAGCAGCAGCTGAAGCGGAATCCGAAGAAACACCGGCAGCATTCAAAGGAGAAGAAGAAGTTGAAAACGACGACGTCCAGAGGGAAGAAAAACACCGGCGGTGAGTCAACGGCGAGGAGGAATCCACATTTCCGATCGTCGTTAGTAACCGTAAACCTCTATTCAGCATCAACAGCTTCAGCATCAGGCTTCCTGTGTGTTTCGTGTGGATGAAGTTTCAGTTTTCGTGAGCTCCAAGTCGGTGCTTTCTAGTTTAGTGTATATATATACAGGAAATGGAAAGGAAAGAGTGCGGGACGCTGTGTTTGCATACGTGGCAAACATCAAGGAGTGCTTCAAAGAACTTATCCAACGATGGAGATTTAGTTCTATCTATAGCTACATTTATTTCCTAATTCCTAGAGATTTGGAGGGTCATTATGGCGAAATGGTCTTGTGGCCGTTTAAACTTGTACCGTATTTTAAAGTCGATGTACAAACTTATATTATTCTCATTTGAACACTCAAATTTATATATCCGGTAACTAATAAACATATTTGACCGTTGACCATGCACATGTGACAATGACAGAGATGATGTGGACAAGGTGAGTGCAAGTCACGAAAATTACGCGCGTGACTACAATAGTTTTGATTTAAAAAAATCTAAAATAAAATAAAAACAAATTAAAAAGAAAAAAAATAAATCAGGCCCCACTCCCCCCCCCCCCCCCCCCCCCCCCCCCCCCCCCCCACACAGACATACACACCGCTTATCGTCGACTTTCTTCAACATTGTTGACGGCGAAAACGCAGACCGAGTTGAAGCCCAATGAATGAAGGCAAGGATGGGATCTTTGAACTCGTCTAGTTATTAAAAGCATGATTGGCAGTGGAGTTAGATGATTGTTGCTCTACTCCTAGTTTGCTTAGTTAGGAAGATTTCTATATCGCACTCTAGACAAAGTTTAAAAAACTTTCCTCTCCTCCTCGCCGTCCTAATTTCTATTCTACTGTCATCGTCTTTTGTTTCTCCATTTTAGTTAGCCGGCTCAACATAATATTGGGCGGCCTCCATTGTTTCAAAATCATGGATTCCTATTGACTTTTTCTGAAATTTCAAAATTAAATTTATTTTTCTAGTCTAATAATGAGCATAGTGGTGTTGTGAATTTGATTTAGAAATAAGAGAGAAAGTGTTAGGAATCTGTATTTGTAAAATAATTTTGGAGAAAATAAAATAACATAAACAGAAATGTAAACGTAATGAAAAACCCAATTCGAGTCCACTGAATTCACAGTGTTTCCTTAAGGAATTTAATCCCCTCCTAATACCCAAGGTTATGGATTATTTCCTCCCATGATAGAACGAATTACACACTGGTGTAGTGGTACTTCAAACCCCAGTGTTTCAGTGAACTCAAAGTTCAGTAGCAAATCATACTTACTTGCTTTCTTTGAAGATGAAAGTATGCAGAAAGAAGGAGGAGAACTCAGAAATTAGTATGTAAAATCTGAGAGAATGGACTTGTATTTATAGCCAAAGTTGGGCTGAAATCTGAAGAGGTGCAACTCTTTAGAATGGCTATTTTTGCAAAAACGCCGATAAAGTAAATGCCATGACATAATTGGCTATTTACTCAATAATAAAGAGGGAAAATTGAAGGGTAGTTAATTTTCTGTTACAAAACAGAAAACTAAATTCTGGATAATAACTGAAATGGATTTAATATTAATATTTATTTTAATATTAATATTTTGTTATTAAAATAAATATTTAATAACATTTCAGTTAATATTTACTATTAACAAGTCCAAAATCCGAATCTGAATCCGAAGCCGAGGCCGAGCCGAGCGAGGGATGACGACGACGGCGCGAGGCTTGCCTTCTTCTCAACTATTTATTAGCTAGAAGAAGAGCAATTGCTTATATACCCATCAAAAACCTTTTCCTCTTCCTATGTGGGACAATTAAGGAGGGAAACTCAAATACTACTCAAATATTTCATTTTCCCCTCCATTTCTCATTCACCCTATTTTAAGCATTAATAAACCATTAATACTTAAAAAACCCCAACAATCCCCCACATGAATGGGGAATGGCTATATCACGGAAGTATGCATGAAAAATTGTGTGATTCGCAAGCAAGGATTAATTGCATCTGGATAAGTAGGTTTTCCTTTGAACTTTCCGTAGTGAACTCATGTCTGATATACTCGATCAATCGGTAGATTTGATATCTTTGAACCGTCGAACTTTGATGTATACCTAGACAACCACAAGTCACATAAACAATCCTTAACCGTCTTTGGTTCTCATTGTTGTGTTCGTTTCAGCCATGAACACTGTCTGGTTTCATAAGTGCATAGAGAACTAGCCTTGCAAAATTCTCCTTGAAGCGGCTAACACTTCACACTTACATAGGTGATTCCTAAACGTGTCATCCCGTAGATACACTATTTGATATACCCCGTATCAAATTTAGAAATCATTAAAAAGCCTTAATGCTTTATCCTTGATACTGAACATTGTCTCATCACGAGAATGGAACAAATAATTTAGTTGACAATGTTGAACCGTCATTAATGACTTTGTTTGATCTCCTTGAACCTAGATCTTGGGATCTCCAGTCTTCTAGGTAGAGTTACCGCCACTATGACTTGTATTCGGCCATAGTCCCATTCTCCTTGATGATTTCTCAACTACCTCTCTAGTTAGGCCTATTGTAAGTGGATCCGACACATTATCACTTGACTTTACATAGTCAATCGTGATAATTCCTCTAGAGAGTAATTGCCTAACGGTTTTATGTCTTCGTCGTATAAGACGAGATTTACCGTTATACATAACGCTCCCATCCCTTTCAATTGTCGTTTGACTATCGCAATGTATGCATATTGGTGCCAACGGTTTGGGTCAAAATGGAATATCTTCCAAGAAATTCTGGAGCCATTCAGCTTCTTCACCGGCTTTATCTAAGGCTATGAACTCAACCTCCATTATAGAGCGGGCAATACAAGTTTGTTTGGATGACTTCCAAGATACCGCTCCTCCACCAATAGTGCATACATATCCACTTGTGGACTTGGAATTAGTTGATCCGGTGATCCAATTTGCATCATAGTATCCCTCAATGACTGCAGGATATTTACTGTAGTGCAAATCAAAGTCCTGGGTATGTACTAAATACCTCAAAACTCGTTTCATACATCCAATGAGATTGACCTGGATTGCTCGTATATCGACTCAATTTACTTATTGCACAAGTTATATCTTGTGTTGTACAATTCATGATGTAGATTAAACATCCCAACACACGAGCATAATCCAATTGTGATATGTTTTGGCCTTTGCTCTTTGTNCAAGCTATATCTGGTCGTGTACAATTCATGATGTACATTAAACATCCTAACACACGAGCATAATCCAATTGTGATATGCTCTGGCCTTTGTTCTTTGCTAATGCAAGATTCATGTCAATTGGAGTCTTTGCAACTTTAAAGCCCAAGTGCTTGAATTTTTCAAGTACTGTCTTAATATAATGAGATTGTGACAATGCCAGACCTTGAGAAGTCTTATGGATCTTAATTCCCAGAATTAAATCAGCAACTCCCAAGTCTTTCATATCAAACTTGCCAGTTAGCATGCGCTTAGTCGCATTTATGTTGGCAATGTCATTACTCATTATCAGCATATCATCCACATATAAGCAAACAATGACTATGTGATTTGGAGCATTTTTAATGTACACACATTTATCACACTCATTTATTTTAAAACCATTTGACAACATTGTTTGGTCAAATTTCGCATGCCATTGTTTGGGTGCTTGTTTTAGTCCGTAAAGGGACTTAACAAGTCTACATACCTTCTTTTCTTTACCTGGAACCACAAACCCTTCAGGTTGTTCCATGTAAATTTCTTCCTCCAACTCTCCATTTAAGAAGGTCGTCTTAACATCCATTTGATGAATTTCAAGACCATAAACTGCAGCAAACGCTACCAGCGTTCTTATGGACGTAATTCTTGTAACTGGGGAGTATGTATCGAAACAGTCAAGACCTTCTCGTTGTCTATTTCCTTTTACCACAAGTCTTGCCTTAAATTTGTCAATAGTGTCATCATCTTTCATTTTCCTCTTAAAGATCCATTTAGAACCCAATGGTTTATTTCCAGGAGGAAGATCAACCAATTCCCATGTATGGATGTTCAATATGGATTATATTTCACTATTGATTGCCTCTTTCCAAAACAATGATTCCGAAGAAGACATAGCTTCTTTAAATGTTTGAGGCTCATTTTCCAATAAGAAAGTCACAAAATCTGGTCCAAATGAAGTAGACGTTCTTTGACGTTTACTACGTCTTGGATCCTCCTGATTAAGTGTACTTTCTTTTGTTTCTTCCCGAGGTCGTTTAGATCCTTCACCAATCGACTCACATTCCTTTTTATACGGATATATATTTTCAAAGAACTCAGCATTATCTGATTCTATAACCGTATTATTATGAATGTCGGGATTTTCTGATTTATGTACCAGAAATCGATATGCTTTACTATTAGTCGCATATCCTATGAAAACACAATCAACGGTTTTCGGTCCTATTTTTACCCGTTTGGGTTTAGGAACTTGCACTTTTGCCAAACACCCCCACACTTTAAAATAATTCAAGTTGGGTTTCCTTCATTTCCATTTTTCATATGGAATGGATTGTGATTTGCTACGGGGCACTCGATTTAATATTCTATTAGCCGTAAAAATGGCTTCCCCACACAAGTTCTGTGGCAAACCAGAACTTATCAACAACGCGTTCATCATCTCCTTTAAAGTACGATTCTTTCTTTCCGCAATCCCATTGGATTGGGGCGTGTATGGGGCCGTTGTTTGATGAATAATTCCATATTCTAAACATGTTTCTTCAAAAGGAGATTCATATTCACCACCCCTATCACTTCTTATCATTTTTATTTTATTATTAAGTTGCGTTTCAACTTCACTTTTGTATTGCTTGAATGCGTATATTGCTTTATTTTTACTATTAAGTAAGTAAACATGGCAATATCGAGTACTATCGTCAATAAAAGTTATGAAATACTTCTTTCTACCGCGAGATGGTGTTGACTTCATGTCACAAATATCTGTGTGAATTAAGTCTAAAGGATTTGAATTCCTTTCAACTGACTTATAAGGATGTTTAACAAACTTAGATTCCATACATAGTTGACATTTTGATTTGTCGCATTCAAACTTAGGCAATACTTCCAAATTAATCATTTTCCGCAAGGTTGTATAATTGACATGACCCAAACATACATGCCATAATTCATTTGACTCAAGTAAATAAGACGAAGCTAAAATTTTATTATTAATTTTAACAACCATTACATTTATCTTGAAAAGGCCCTCTGTGAGGTAACATTTTCCTACTAACATCTCGTTCTTACTTATTATAACCATGTCGGTAACAAATACACATTTAAAGCCATTCTTAACAAGAAGTCTAGTAGAGACTAAATTCTTCCTAATCTCGGGAACATGAAGGACGTTGTTCAAAGTCATCACTTTGCCGGAAGTCATTTTGAGGAATATCTTCCCATATCCTTCAATCTTGGCCTTTGAAGCATTTCCCACAGAAATCGTCTCATCGGGTCCAACATGAACATAAGTAGCAAAAGCTTCTTTAACAGCACAAACATGGCGAGTGGCTCCAGAATCAAACCACCACTCTTTAGGATTGCCCACCAAGTTGCATTCAGAAAGCATGGCACACAAGTCATCAACATCATCATGTTTTTCAACCATGTTTGCTTGACCATTCTTCTTGTCTTTCTTCGGAGCACGACACTTCGTAGATTTGTGTCTGGTTTTCCCACAGTTGTAGGAGTTTCCACTGAACCGCTTCTTGCTTGGGTTGTATTTTGGTTCAAAAGCCTTCTTCCTCTTTTTGTTATCTTCAACAATATTTGATCCAATTATTGTTGAATTTCCACGGCCTCTCCTGTCAGCAGATTTATTGTCCTATTCGATTCTCAACCAAACAATAAGATATTCAAGGGACATCTCCTTGCGTTTGTGTTTCAAATAATTTTTGAAGTCCTTCCACAACGGAGGCAACTTTTCAATCATTGCTGCTACTTGGAATGCTTCATTGATGACANATTAGTAAACATAATAAAATTAATACTATCAATATTAGTATTAATTTTACTTATAACTTCAGCAAGGAGATCGTGAATAATCACTTGCAATTCCTGGACTTGGGTAATAACAGACCTGCTATCTACCATTTTGTAGTCCAGAAACTTTACAGCAACAAACTTCTTCAACCCGACATCTTCAGTTTTGTATTTCTTTCCAGGCGCACTACACAGTCCTTTTGACGTTTCCACGTCATTGTAGACGTTATACAAAGCATCCTCCAGCCCGCTTAGAATATAATTCTTGCACAAAAATTTTGAATGCTTCCACGCCTCAATCACGAGAAAGCGTTCAGTTTCTGGAGTTTCATCTGACAGCACAAGAACTTCTTCCTTGATGAACTTCTCGAGACTTAGAGTAGTCAAATAGAAGAACATCTTTTGTTGCCAGCGCTTGAAATCAAGCCCGAAAATTTTTTCGGGTTTCTCAGCTGGTGCCAATGTTGCCGGTGTTGTTCGGCTTGTTGAGACATTGGCAATTACCATCGGAATAGCTTCGTTTCCGTTGTCATTCGTCATTTCTATAAAAGAATGATACAAATGTTAAAATCACATAGATTTTAATCTCCAAAAACCACAAAGGTTTTTCTCTCAAGAAACAGTGAATATAACACAAATACAGAAAAATATTAAATTCCTTAAGCTTGTTAGAAATCTGTATTTGTAAAACAATTCTGGAGAAAATAAAATAACATAAACAGAAATGTAAACGTAATGAAAAAACCAATTCAAGCCCACTGAATTCACAGTGTTTCCTTAAGGAATTTAATCCCCTCCTAGTACCCAAGGTTATGGATTATTTCCTCCCAGGATAGAACGAATTACACACTGGTGTAGTGGTACNAATCCGAGCCCACTGAATTCACAGTGTTTCCTTAAGGAATTTAATCCCCTCCTAGTACCCAAGGTTATGGATTATTTCCTCCCAGGATAGAACGAATTTCACACTGGTGTAGTGGTACTTCAAACCCCAGTGTTTCAGCGAACTCAAAGTTCGGTAGCAAATCACACTTACTTGCTTTCTTTGAAGATGAAAGTATGCAGAAAGAAGGAGGAGAACTCAGAAATTAGTATGTAAAATCTTAGAGAATGGACTTGTATTTATAGCCAAAGTTGGGCTGAAATCTGAATGGGTGCAACTCTTCAGAATGGCTATTTTTGCAAAAACGCCGATAAAGTAAATGCCATGACATAATTGGCTATTTACTCAATAATAAAGAGGGAAAATTGAAGGGTAGTTAATTTTCTGTTACAAAACAGAAAACTAAATTCTGGATAATAACTGAAATGGATTTAATATTAATATTTATTTTAATATTAATATTTTATTATTAAAACAAATATTTAATAACATTTCTGTTAATATTTACTATTAACAAGTCCAAAATTCGAAGCCGAAGCCGAGGCCGAGGACGAGCCGAGCCGAGCGAGGGATGACGACGACGACGCGAGGCTTGCCTTCTTCTCAACTCTTTATTATCTAGAAGAAGAGACATTGCTTATATACCCATCAGAAACCTTTTCCTCTTCCTATGTGGGACAATTAAGGAGGGAAACTCAAATACTACTCAAATATTTCATTTTCCCCTCCATTCTCATTCACCCTATTTTAAGCATTAATAAACCATTAATACTTTAAAATCCCAACAATCCCCCACATGAATGGGGAATGGCTATATCACGGAAGTATGCATGAAAAACTGTGTGATTCGCAAGCAAGGATTAATTGCATATGGATAAGTAGGTTTCCCTTTGAACTTTCCGTAGTGAACTTATGTCGGATATACTCGATCAATCGGTAGATTTGATATCTTTGAACCGTCGAACTTTGGTGTATACCTAGACAACCACAAGTCACACAACCAATCCTTAACCGTCTTTGGTTCTCATTGTTGTGTTCGTTTCAGCCATGAACACCGCCTGGTTTCATAAGTGCATAGAGAAATGGCCTTGCAAAATTCTCGTTTAAGCGGCTAACACTTCACACTTACATAGGTGATTCCTAAACGTGTCATCCCGTAGATACACTATTTGATATACCCCGTATCAAATTTAGAAATCATTAAAAAGCCTTAATGCTTTATCCTTGATACTGAACATTGTCTCATCACGAGAATGGAACAAATAATTTAGTTGACAATGTTGAACCGTCATTAATGACTTTGTTTGATCTCCTTGAACCTAGATCTTGGGATCTCCAGTATTCTAGGTAGAGTCTCTGCCACTATGACTTGTTCTAGGCCATAGTCCCATTCCCCTTGATGATTTCTCAACTACATCTCTAGTTAGGCCTTTTGTAAGTGGATCCGACACATTATCACTTGACTTTACATAGTCAATCGTGATAATTCCTCTAGAGAGTAATTGCCTAACGGTTTTATGTCTTCGTCGTATATGACGAGATTTACCGTTATACATAACGCTCCCAGCCCTTCCAATTGTCGTTTGACTATTGCAATGTATGCATATTTGTGCCAACGGTTTGGGCCAAAATGGAATGTCTTCCAAGAAATTCCGGAGCCATTCAGCTTCTTCACCGGCTTTATCTAAAGCTATGAACTCAGCCTCCATTGTAGAGCGGGCAATACAAGTTTGTTTGGACGACTTCCAAGATACCGCTCCTCCACCAATAGTGAATACATATCCACTTGTGGACTTGGAATCAGTTGATTCGGTGATCCAATTTGTATCACAGTATCCCTCAATGACAGCNTGATCCGGTGATCCAGTTTGCATCACAGTATCCCTCAATGACTGCAGGATATTTACTATAGTGCAAGGCAAAGTCCTGGGTATGTACTAAATACCCCAAAACTCGTTTCATGGCCATCCAATGAGATTGACCTGGATTGCTCGTATATCGACTCAATTTACTTATAGCACAAGCTATATCTGGTCGTGTACAATTCATGATGTACATTAAACATCCTAACACACGAGCATAATCCAATTGTGATATGCTCTGGCCTTTGTTCTTTGCTAATGCAAGATTCATGTCAATTGGAGTCTTTGCAACTTTAAAGCCCAAGTGCTTGAATTTTTCAAGTACTGTCTTAATATAATGAGATTGTGACAATGCCAGACCTTGAGAAGTCTTATGGATCTTAATTCCCAGAATTAAATCAGCAACTCCCAAGTCTTTCATATCAAACTTGCCAGTTAGCATGCGCTTAGTCGCATTTATGTTGGCAATGTCATTACTCATTATCAGCATATCATCCACATATAAGCAAACAATGACTATGTGATTTGGAGCATTTTTAATGTACACACATTTATCACACTCATTTATTTTAAAACCATTTGACAACATTGTTTGGTCAAATTTCGCATGCCATTGTTTGGGTGCTTGTTTTAGTCCGTAAAGGGACTTAACAAGTCTACATACCTTCTTTTCTTTACCTGGAACCACAAACCCTTCAGGTTGTTCCATGTAAATTTCTTCCTCCAACTCTCCATTTAAGAAGGCCGTCTTAACATCCATTTGATGAATTTCAAGACCATAAACTACAGCTAACGCTACCATCGTTCTTATGGACGTAATTCTTGTAACTGGAGAGTATGTATCAAAATAGTTAAGACCTTCTCGTTGTCTATATCCTTTGACCACAAGTCTTCCCTTAAATTTGTCAATAATGTCACCATCTTTCATTTTCCTCTTAAAGATCCATTTAGAACCCAACGGTTTATTTCCAAGAGGAAGATCAACCAATTCCCATGTATGGTTATTCAATATGGATTATATTTCACTATTGATTGCCTCTTTCCAAAATAATGATTTCGAAGGTGACATAGCTTCTTTAAATGTTTGAGGCTCATTTTCCAATAAGAAAGTCACAAAATCTGGTCCAAATGAAGTAGACGTTCTTTGACGTTTACTACGTCTTGGATCCTCCTGATTAAGTGTACTTTCTTTTGTTTCTTCCCGAGGTCGTTTAGATCCTTCACCAATCGACTCACATTCCTTTTTATACGGATATATATTTTCAAAGAACTCAGCATTATCTGATTCTATAACCGTATTATTATGAATGTCGGGATTTTCTGATTTATGTACCAGAAATTGATATGCTTTACTATCAGTCGCATATCCTAAGAAAACACAATCACCGGTTTTCGGTCCTATTTTGACCCTTTTGGGTTTAGGAGCTTGCACTTTTGCCAAACACCCCCACACTTTAAAATAATTCAAGTTGGGCTTCCTTCCTTTCCATTTTTCATATGGAATGGATTGTGTTTTGCTATGGGGCACTCGATTTAATATTCGATTAGCCGTAAGAACGGCTTCCCCACACAAGTTCTGTGGCAAACCAGAACTTATCAACAACGCGTTCATCATCTCATTTAATGTACGATTCTTTCTTTCCGCAATCCCATTGGATTGGAGCGTGTAGGGGCCCGTTGTTTGATTAATAATTCCATATTCTAAACATGTTTCTTCAAAAGGATATTCATATTCACCACCCCTATCACTTCTTATCATTTTTATTTTATTATTAAGTTGCGTTTCAAATTCACTTTTGTATTGCTTGAATGCGTCTATTGCTTCATCTTTACTATTAAGTAAGTAAACATTCACCCTATTTTAAGCATTAATAAATCATTAATACTTAAAAGAACCAACAGAAAGAACACTGAAGAAAAGGGGAAAAAAGAAGTACAAAAATAAGGAAAGGAATGGAGGTGGGTGAATGGAGAAGATGGGAGAAGTAGGTGAACGAGATGACATGTCTTTTCTCTCTTTCTTTCTTCTTTTTTTAATTTGTAATGTCTTTTTGCTTATTGAGTATTTAAGAATAGGACCCATAAATAACACATGTCAAGTAATAAGTAGTCTAGTATATGACGTGTTGTACATGTAAGCGCAATTGATATACACGCACTACTGGATGTATTTATTTGTACCTATTCAGTCAAGTTCGAGTGTTTAAATGGGAAAATTCAAAATTCGTGTATCGGCTTTCAAAAGTTCTACAAGCCTAAGTGGCTAGGAAGCCATTACGCCTTATTGCATTCTTTCTAACTTTTAAATACTCTTTTTAGAGGTAATATTTAAATTTCTATTTTAACTTCACCCAGGATATTATTATAAAACATACCAATACTTTTCTTGTTTTAAAATATTTAAGTGTAAAAGAAATAGATATATATTTCGAGATATACATTCTTATAAAAAGTCGTTTAAATTATGAATGTGCTGTTCAGTGTTTACTATTTATTACATAAGAACCCCTTGGGTAGTCAACTACTTCAATTTAGGCCCTATGGATTGAGCGAGAGTCATAATCACGAATTCTTCATCATTCCTAAATTGTACTCCCTCCGACTGGGCTCGGAGTTTAGAAAAAATAAGACTTTTGAAATTTATGATACTAAACAAGTCAAAAAAAGACCTAAAATATTTATATAGTTATAAAAGTTTTTTATTAATGGTAAAATTGTATGTTTAAGCTAAATTATTATTAAATTTAGAATTTGATCATTCTTTTGGGAACGGAGAAGTAGTCTTTATTTAAAAGCAACTTCTTTTTGGGTCTATACTTTTCAATTCTTCTGATCGCTCTACACTCTACAGTCAACTCCATACAGCCTTCTCGCGTGTTACGGGGTTGAATGGCCTGAAATTGAAGGAAGGTTTCGCGGTTCAATGAATCCTCTACGTATTTGATGGGCTGGTTAAGACATTAATTACGGTTTAAGCCTTCACAATATTAACAGATATAACCTTACAAATGACAGAGATGAATAATTTCCACCGAGTCTTTCTTTGAGTGACCCATTGCTTAGAATTCAAAGTCAATAACTTAACATTAGTTGTTGGTGCCAGTTATGAGCCCATATCCAATAGGAGTAACATTTACATAATAACCTAATTGTTCTAACGTGGACATTAAATCACAAGATTCTGCAAAGCACTGATCCTTGTATGCATCATTACTACATTTCTGCTCTTTTGTGCCTGTCATTTCTCTATCTCTTCCTGAATTTGGCCCTCTGCATTAACACATGTAGTTAAGATAAAACAGTGATGACCACTCAAAAAGACCAAACTCCAAGTTCGAAAGAAAGTATAACTCTCACCAGCAAGTTCGACAGCCAAGTTTGCCTGCTGATCCGCATCGGAGTTTGATTCCTATTAGGAGTAAGAAGCATATTAAATCTCCAGAAAATCAGCAACGAGAAGATATATGTAATGAGATATGTATGTACTTGGGAAAAATACTTGTGACAGATAAACTGAGACAACGTTGAATTAAATTGTGCAGAAGAAAGAAGAGAGGGATTTTTAATGAATTACCCGAAGAACATGAATGATGCGGAAAGAAAGGAACCTATCCTTCAGTTGTTTTGCCTGCTCAAACACCGTGGCAATGTTCTGATTTTTAACCTTCCAAAGACCTTGGATCTGTTTGAAAAGTACACTAGTATAATATCAATTGGGATCAAAATGGACGACAAGAAGAAACCTAACAGAGGAAAGCAGGAATCTCATTAAGAGAAATTTTCTCCTTCTAAAGTTTCTGGTGTCTATCTTTTCTCTACTCTCTTGAACTTTTCCCAGTAGAGGAATCTACTCTGGATTTTTCCTATTTATTTCAGCCTATCCTCCATTAGTATTGTTTGCTAAAGCATAAAACCATTACTAATCTTTTACTAAAATTCCCCATTTTTTCACAATAATATATTGGCATGCACTTAAACCGAACTAGAGTTGACAGTGGTAGCCATAAAATACCTTCTTTTGGGGGATAAGTACTGTTTTAACCATAATCAAAGTGATCAAACTTTTCTTCTTTCTTCTCTAACCTAGTGGTTCAGTTAGTTTGCAAGGAAATTATGACTACAATAT
The DNA here is from genome assembly GCA_005239495.1 of Nicotiana undulata. Taxonomy (NCBI): domain Eukaryota; kingdom Viridiplantae; phylum Streptophyta; class Magnoliopsida; order Solanales; family Solanaceae; genus Nicotiana; species Nicotiana undulata. The sequence continues at coordinate 17,337 of ML254219.1, read as the reverse complement.
ACCAGAGGTTAGAAGAAGAACCTTTTCCCATTCAGATGGCACTATGGCATGAAATTAGCGAATAACTTCAAGAAGTAATGAACAAACAGTCAGAAAAATTGTTAGATACTAGTTCACTACCAACTTCCTGGACCTTTTAAAGAAGCAAAATACTCCCTTGTTCCAGCTAAAAGAGTAGAGAACATAGTTAAGTTACTGAGAGTACAACAGAATCTGACAAGTTCTGATACTGCAGTGAATCACAAAGGAAGAATCTCAAGCAAGGGAAAGAAAAAATACACGACCGAATACATGATTATAGAAAACAAACCTGCATACAGACAAGCTTGGAGTCTCCCTGAACACGAATATTTGTAAACCCTTTACTAAGTGCATATTTCAAACCCAAAATAAAGGCCCTGTATTCAGCATGATTGCTGGTTGCCACTCCTAAACCTTCACGTAGCCTGCAGGTCTATTAGAAGAAAGGTTGTAAATACAACTAGGAGATCAAAGGCAAAAGTACAATTCCAAAGTTAGTACAGTAGTTATTACCAAACTTCCATCATCAGCCCGTATAACAGCTCCTGCACCAGCTTGTCCAGGATTTCCTTTTGAAGCACCATCAAATTCAAGAGTACAAGACCGCTGCTGAGGATAACAACTATCAGATTCTTTATACCAGAACAGCACAAACCATAAAGAGAAATAATAAGATTTCACCCGTAAGTATAATGTCATTTTGCTTTGTCGATTACAATATAAAAAACATTTATGTTTAAAGATTAGCCACTCACACCGGATGGTAGAGCTAGAACTTGGTCCCCCTTATGATGTTCGATCTTGACATGCTTTCTTATGGAATCATTTGGAATAACTGCTGATCCAACAGCATCCTGCAAATGAAGATGCCAATAAACAACATAGTTTCCATAACAGTGCGGAGCCAAACACATTTTATCCAGGCAGAATATGTAAGTGATCAGCGTTCCAACTATTTTAAGCCAATATACATTTCATCTTTGCAGAACACAGATAGTAGAACACAATACTGCAAAGAATACAATCCACTGGTTGCAACATTATGTGCTCCATGTACAGTAAGATATTGCAATTCATCCAATCAAGATGTTCTATTTCCAATAGGCAGTAGTAATATTTTCTCTTTAATACTTACGGTAGACTTCTCGAAAGTATTAAGTCTTTCTCTTTATCACTTCCAAAAACTCACTTTCAATTTCAACTTCAAAAGTTCAAATACTCTTCAGCTTCAACCAAACATTGTCAAACCGCCTACCACGGCTCTAAGCGAGCACATAACACTAATTAGCAAATTACACTGATCTCGGCTCCAATAAGAAAAAAGTAAAAAGATCCCCTATCTAGTAATATAGCTACACTGCATCCCAAAAATTGAAGGAATTATTACAGTACTTAAGTTCTTTCTAAACAACCATGAACTCATTAATATCAAAATTTTCATTAAAAAATTGTATGGAGGGAAGTTCCAGTTAAAAAGAAATAAAGGAAAGAGCAACCGACATCAACCATTTTGCTCTATCAAGGGACAGATACGGTAAAGTATTTCAGACCATCAAACGCATCAGGTTGATTCGATTCTCGATTTAGTGTGTAGGTCAATGGAATCGTGACAAACAAGAGGAGACACAAATGAAGTAAATTAATTTTATGCGACAGAGAAACTTCTTATGAAGAAGATACTAATATGTCGTCTTTATCACCCTTTTACAGAGATACTTCTTGTAAGATCCGTGTACAACCACCGGTTTTCTTTCTTTGCTTCTGAAGCTTCTCATCATGAGAACTTTTCTTTTACGTATCTGGTAAAGGCACCATTTAACCGAATTAGTATTTTCAGATATATACCTGCATCACCAGGGTACACTATCCCTAGTACTTCCCTGTTTGAGACTTACCCCCTTTATGGCATGACCATCGTGTCCCTTAAAAAGTGGTTTACCTAGACATAACAGAAAGATCCCTAAAATTCTCTCATGAAAAATGAGTAAAATTTTAACTTGGAAAGCAGACCAACTTGTGAGAAAAATGCCTTCTAATCGAATAATTGACAATGTTCTCCTGTAAGCTGTGAAACCATTAGTTATGGCATCTCAAGGAAAATTCTAGTAAGAAATATATAAACTTGAAGAGCATGCAAGCATATAGAAGCAAGTAAATTGAGCTCCTTAGCAACCAAACAATGTTTTGAAAATGATTGCAAAAACTAATAAACTTGGATTTTAGAGTAAAGTAAAAACTGAAAACAACCTCAAAGGCACTTATGAAAATGATTGCAAAAATAGTTAAACTTGGATTGTAGAGAAAAGTAAAAACAACCTCAGAAGCAATTGCCACAAACCCTTTTAGACTTTTCAACAGCAAAACCATATACAGCCCTAACTTACCGCATATTCTGACCACATTGCTTCCTGTGACCTCTTCTTTGGCAAATGATCAGACGTTCCACTTTTTGAAGAAGAAGGTTGCTGCAAAAGATGAAACGCTAATAAATATGTATGACCAGTAATAAAAGAAAAGAAGGGGAAAATGAAACATGTATTATTTTCTGGGTACTGCAACTTTATGAATTATGATAACTATCAGAGCATACAACTGACTAGCAATTTCATCTAGAGCAAAGAGTGTAGGGAGAGTGAAACGAAAGATGGACACTCCAAGAGAGATAGAAAAACAGAGAGAAGAATCAGGGAGTACCTCATAGATAGAGAATAGAGAAGCAAGGATTTCTTGGATAGATCTTTACTTAACTATAATGTCTTATTTTTTATGTGTTTGTGTGTGTGTTTTTTCTACTTAACTATAATGTGGACATGAACATAGGCAGTAGGAAAACTAAGGCCTCATTTGTTTGCACGGTCTGAATTTTAATCATTCAGATTTCAGATATTAAGTGCACTTGTTTTTAAAGTCTAAATCTTAATTATTCAGATTTTAATCATTAAGCAAGTTTTTTTTTTACTTAACAACCACTTAATGGGTCTGGGGCCTCATTTGTTTGCACTTAATGAAGGTCTGAATCTTAATAATTCAGATCTCAGACATCAAGTGCGTTTGTTTTTAATGTCTGAATCTTAATTATTCAGATCTTAATCATGAAGTGTGTTTTTTTTTTACTTCACAACCACTTAATGGTCTGAATAGGTCTGTACGATTAAGATCCATAACAGAGACTTAATTTCGTTAAGATGCTATCATCCATATTCATTATTAATTGTCGTCACTGCCTACCATTATCAACTACCACCATGCCACCACCACTACCATACTCAACCGCTGCCACCACCACCACCATACTCAACCCCCACAACCACCACCATCATCATCCTCAATCATAGACGCCACCATAATCGACTACCACCACCCGCCATCCGCACCACTGCCACCACTATCATTCTCAATCACAAACAACTCTCATCCACCTCAACTACCACAACTAACCACCTCATCACCATCAACAACTGTAACCGGCATTGCCCATCATTATAAACTACCACCACCCAGCACCACCTTCCTCAATCACAACCACCACCACCACCCTCCATTATTAACTATCATCACTCACCACCATCATCCTCAATCATAATCGCGACTACTACTAATCACCACTAGCTACTACCTTGAACCACCACCATCAACCAAACTGTAACGACCCGGTCGGTCGTTACGTAGAACTTGCATTAAAAATTACTGTAATTGACTTGTCATAGGTGGGTTATACTATTCTTGATGTGTTAGAGTTGGTAGGTTTGAAATCGGAATGGTTATAATGAGAAATTATTCACTTAGTCTTTAAATATAGCCTTAAAGTTGGAAAAGTCAACTGAGAGTTGACTTATTGGTAAACGACCTCGGAATGCAAATTTTATTGCTCGGATAGCTTCGTTAGGTGATTTGGGACTTAGGAGTGTGTTCGGAATATTTTTGTGATGTCCGGTGTAGAATAAGGCTTGAATTGGCGAAAGTTAGTTTTTGGCGATTTCCGGTCGACAGTGGAAAGTAGGCTATCGGGGTTGGAATGGAATTTCGGAAGTTGGAACAGGTTCGTGATGTCATTTTGGATATGTCTGCAAAATTTCAGGTCAATCGAATGTGTTTTGGATAGTTTCGGCATCGTTGGTGGAATTTAGAAATTTCAAAGTTCATAGGCTTGAATCTGAGGTGAATTTAGTGTTTTTGCGTTGTTTTTGAGAGATTCTACTCCCTTGATCTGAATTGCACTTGTTTATTCATCAAGAAAGGAAACATAGCAATTCAACATAAGGACAAGATCTCTTAATTTATTCAAATAAAGATTTATTAGAAAAGCTTAACTTTTCCATTTCTTTTGAACAAATTGTAGTAGAAACTATGTTCGAATTTTCAGGTTTCTTTAAGAGGACACGTTTTATTAGGAGTCTTTAGGTCAGCCATAATTAACTCATAATTAGCCTCTAGGGAAAAGGTGTTTACTAAGAGTCCTACACCATTTTTATAAACCATGACACAAGATTTTTCAACGCAAACAGAATTTTACATGGCAGCAGCTATGGCGCTTATCAACGGCAATTCGACAAAGTATAGAAGATGAAGGCGACTGTTCTTATTCTTTCGAGTGGTGGGGTTCCACCACCTCCTCCGACGGCAACACAATTTTCCGATCAACTTCTGACAAAGGAAACAACGTCGTTTCTGTAGTAGCTTACCCTTCTTATAGACCAATTTGTGCCCACTGATGAGGAATTGGTTAAATATTACCTTGAAAATAAGGTCCATTATCAACCTTTTCCAGCTCTATTCATTGAAGACACCCATGCTAAGGAATTTTACAGTGTATCTCCTGAAGCTCTTGAAGCATCCGATGATATTCAAAAGTCTCATACATCAAAGCATAGTATACATAAATCATGCAGGTCATCTCGCAAGGGCATAAACCGCTTCGTTTCAAATGGCACATAATTGAAAGGGTCTATTTCTACCCCTTGTGGGTCCATGGTTGACCTAAGCAAACTCGAGATGGGTTCATTGTGGAGATATTGTCGACGTTTTCAATCTTATTGAGTCGAGCGGAGGCGAATTGGTAGAGGAAAAGGCTAAGTTGAGAGTTGAGTTAGCCGAATCGAGATTTGGAGCACTCGGAAGTTGATTAGAGGGGCAAACGTATTGCGGAGTAGCTTTTCGGGCTTGTTTGAGGTAAGTAATGTCTTTAAATCCTGTCCTGAGGGTTTGAAACCCCGGACTATGCACCCTTTCACGGGTTTTGAAATGCAAAGGTTGAATCTTTGGAAACATCCTTCCTATTTAGGCGACTATTGAGTTGCTAAACCGATTTTTAAGCCTATGCTTAATTAGTATTATTATATTATATTATGATATGATTTGGGCGGTAAGCCATGTTTAGGGCCTAGTGCCGACTTGGTTACCCCTTGGGGGTTGTGTTTACTATATTTTCCTCACCGATATGTTATGATTTTACACTCAGTCTTTTCCTGTGAAATTGTTTTGACACTCCGAGTATTTTGATACTATTTCTTGAAAATGAAACACTGTTTTGGGTCGAGAACCCGGTATGTTTAAGGCCTAAGGGCAAATTGAGAGTGTCTGACTGAGTGAGGCTTTCAGGCCTATATTGTGAGGAGGCTTTTAGGCCTTATACGAGGGAGGCTTTCAGGCCTATATTGTGAGAAGCTTTCAGGCCTATATTGTGAGGAGGCTTTCAGGCCTAATGTTGTTATAGCGCTTGGGCTGTAGGAGCCCCTCCGGAGTCTGTACACAGCCTCAGTGAGCGCAGGTATCTATTGAGTGATGATTATTGCCCTCAGGGCTGATACTGAGTGATGATTATTGCATGATGGGCTGATACAGAGTGAGTGTGAGGATGCCTGATGGGCAATTGTTATGAGAAATGATTTTGGCCCGAGGGGCAGATTTATGATGATTTTACTCAGTTTTCGAATTATGATTTACTTCGTTTTCCAACTGGTTTTTACTGAAAATTTTACTGAGATATACTGATATTGCACTTGTTTCAAAGGATTTCTGGAAACTGATTTTGAACTCATGTATTTGATGAATACTATCTGGTGACTTGGTGTTTTACTGGCTTTTGTGAATTGGTGTATCTGTACTGTGTGTTTTATAATTCTCAGCCTGTGATTTATTTTCATTACTACTGAGTTGGCGTACTCATAAAGACTCCCTGTGCCTCCGTGCACAGATTCAGGTACCGATTTGGAGCAGAAGCTGCCTTGTTCGTTAGCAGCAGTTCACGGGATTTCGAGGTAGCTGTCCAGCGTCCACAGCTTCTCCATTTCCCTTCCTTATTTAGTTTTAGCATTTGATTCAAAGACATATATTATAGTTTTAGCAGAGTTAGATTTAATTATTCTTAGATGCTAATTACAATTGACTCCAGTTCTTGGGAGGTTTTGTTTATGTTTTGTTTAGACTATTATTGGGACGCCAAGACTAAATTACATTATTCTATGCTTGGTTGCATGCTCATTATTAAATTGTGAACTCTTATAATTGAACAAATGCGTAGTAAAGTGATGATTGGCTAGCCTAGTTCCACGATAGGCGTTATCACGGCCTGTTAGGAGTTGGGGTCGTGACACAAACCTACCATCAACCACCGCCTCTAGTCGGCATTCACAAGCACCGCCGTTAGCCATCACCACTAGCAACTACTATATTTAAAAATATTATATATTTTATTGATGGAATATTAGATTAATCAGTATTTCATTTGAATTTTATATTTATTATTTTTCAAATAAAGATAAATTTTATACATTCAAATGTTAATATCAAACAATCTTAATTATTTAGTATTCAGATTTTAATAAACATCTTAATATTCAGATGTATATTCAGATTCAGATGTCTAAATCTTAACACACATTTTGATATTCAGATGTGTATTCAGTTTAATCTTTAAAAAAACAAATAAGGCCTAAATAGGCCTGTATGATTAAGATCTATAACAGAGACTTAATTTCATTAAGATGCTATCATCTATATTTTATAAACCACCGCATCCGCCTACCATTATCAAATATCACCATGCCACCCACCACCACCATACTCAACCACCATTACCACCATCATCCTCACTCATAGTCGTCACCATTATCGACTACCACCACCCCCCACCACTCACACCATCATCATTCTCAACAACAACCAATACTCATCTACCTCAACTATTACAACTAATCACCCCATCACCATCAACAATCATAGCAAGCACTGCCCATCATTATAAATTACCACCACCCACCACCCACCACCCACCACCCACCACCTTCCTCACTCAAAACTACTACCGCCACTCGCCATTATTAACTATCACCATCCACCACTACCATCCTCAATTATAATCGCCACCGCTACCAATCACCACTAGCTACTACACTGAACCACCACCATCAACAAAACTACCACCAACCACTGCCTCTAGGCAGCATTCACAAGCACCATCGTTAGCCATCACGGCCAGCAACTACCATATTTTAAAAAACTATATATTTTATTGATAAAATATTAGATTAATTAGTATTTCACTTGAATTTTATGTTTATTAATTTTTAACTATAGATAATTTTTATATATTCATATATTAAAAATCAAACAGTCTTAATCATTTAGTATTCAGATCTTAATACACATCTTAATATTCAGATGTATATTCAGGTCACATGTCTTAATCTTAATACACATCTTGATATTCAGACATCTAAATCTTAAAAAAAAAAACAAATGAGGCCTAAATAGGCTGAGTACAAAACTCGCATTCAGGGATAATCCTTGATATACAACATAGAAGAAACAGAAAGAAGTATATATACCATGCATGATTCAAAGAAGTTGTCACAATTTTCCTTTTACCATTACCTAATTGGTAGGGTGCTCTACAAAAATCCGCAAACTTTTTCTTTACTTGAGAGTTAAGTGTGTTAGAAAGTTTTCATTCCTTCTCTAATGTAAAGGCACAAGCCAACTTGTAAACTTGCAAGAATTCTTTCAATCCAGTTATCATGGTTGGATTATGCACCATTGCACCTCATGGTTTTATTTCCAGAGCAGCTGCACCTAATACGTGACAAATCCAGCTCTTCTTTAGCTCATTGATTTTAATGTTATTTGGGATTCTTTGTACGGTGATATAAACTGAATAACTCCGAGACAGGAAATCTGAACACAAATCTCATTGTCAACAAGTTTTTGAAATATAAAAATTTCACCTGTGCAAAAAAGAGAGAGATTAATCTAAGAGAACCACACAAGAATTATACCTGAAAAGGGCATGGTACTAGAGTCCCAAAGAGATCTTCGGTAAGATCTGCAGCTCTAATAGAATACAGAGAATTTTTAAGCCCACAAGAGAGAAGATATTCTTCTGTGTCCTTAGGCATGGAGTAGCCTTTATACACACTAACAGGAGGATCACATATCTGCCAGAAACAGAAGAGGGAGAAAAAACAACTCATATATCAGTGCGATTCTGCAAACTTCATTGTGTATGCGTCTCTCTATTTTATTTCTATATTCATATTTATTTTTATTTTATTTGTTATAACTAAATTTCACTAAAATAAGCCTGCAGCGCCAAGAACGTTGCGATATCTACTAAAGTCACTGGATTTGACCCCTTATAATATGGGTAAGAAGTGTAAGAATAAAATGGGAATTCATTTCACAAGCATCATCCAATGACTATAGAAGTCCTATCCATCTGTATTACATGACTATGCTACTTGAAAATAGGCAGATGAAGAGGCAGAGAAATTGGAACACTATGGAGAAGGCATCGTTGCAGAACTTGAACAAAGAAGTTAGGAAGAATATAAAAAAAAACCTTCTAATTGAAGGATAAACAATAAATTCAGTTACTTCTTTCTTTGATCTATCTGAATCTTCAAAGATACTGTTTTACAATTACAATGAGACAAAAGAATAACATATAGGATACATAATTGCTTTCACTACCCTCCTCTAATTAGGGAATTCCTAAGCAAGTGTAAGTCTGTAATTCGTTCAAAGTGCTTCCGTGAAGTTGTAATTAATAAATAAGTCAATCTTATTAAAACACAAGGTTCTGACTTTTGACTGATTCTACCTATGTCAATTAACAATCAATAAAATGCACAAGTAAGTCAGTACATATTGGGTCAATTTCAATGAATAGTATCATTGTCTTTATATCTCCGCTCAGGATTAAAAGTCATCTACAAACAATAGAACTATTCAACAACAGATCAGTAAATGAGAGAAATAACAGTAGTTACCGATGATCCGACTTGAGTCTGGCAATCACTCAAGTTTTTGTACACTCCAACCAGATCTCCTTTCCTGACAACAAAGAAACCGTCTCTCTCTTCCTTCATTACTGGAGTAGAATCAGAATTCTGTGATTGAGAGCTATCTCCACTATGCTTTTTAGACGAATAGCAGCGAACATAAACTCTATTCAAATACGAGGCAGAATCGCCGTTTCTAATTCTAGCATGACCAAAGCTTCTCTTCCATGAGATAGCTGGAAATCCACAGAGCGAACTCTTCACGACAAGATGGCTAGTCTTTGTTAATATTGCAGTAGAACATGCATGAAACAAGCTGTTCATTCCACGGGACTTCCCTCAGGCTCCACCGGTTTCTGAAAAACACAAAGAAAAAAGAAAAGATCGTAACTTTGTTAATTCAACTAGTAATACATATATGTATGCATATGAACAAAGGAAAATATACTTATTTTCAATCTGCTGTTTACTTCGTTCCACTTCCAAAAACACATGACCAAGTGAAAAGCGTGCACTTAAGAATTCCAATTCAGTGGAATTCTATTATAAACTCCAATAAGTTCAGAGTCTAACAGATAATAACTATTTTATACTCATTTTCTGCTTCTTTTGTTTATTGAAAGACATAAAATGAAAAGCTTTTTCCTTTGGAGTGATTTTAACTTTTCTTTTTTTTTATGCCATTAACTAGAAACTAAAGAACAGCAATGCAGAGTTTACTGTTTGAATTACAAACGAATTAGGCAGGATTCTTACAGACATCAATCAGACTCAGCTGCAAAGAGAATAAACAGTTCCAAGATCAAAAGCTGCAGTTCCAAATAAAATGGAGGAAATCAAGAGAAAGAAACCTGTAAAGGAAACTCGCAGAAAATCCAAAAGTCAAAAACCATAAATGAAAAGAAAGAATTTTCTTCAGCTCATCAAATACATGTGTGTGTGTGCGCACGCGTGTGATATTTCCCCTGAGCACTAAATCACTCATTTTCTGTTTGTTTTATAGTCCAAATACAAAAAAAGAAAAAAAATATAAAGTAAAATATATTACTAAGTATTTTCCCCTGAAAAAAATTAATTTTTGCTTTATTACATAACAACACATATCACAGACAGCTTAATGGTTGAATTTACAAGAACATTATGAAGGATTTTTCTTTCCTCAGCACGAAAAATCAAACTTTGAGTCAATATCCTAAAAAATATGTCAGCAAACAACTCAAGACTCAGCTGAAAAGGGGTTAAACAGGTTGAAGAATATAACTTTCAAACTCCATAAAAGTGGAAAGTTTAAGAGAAACTGTAAAGGGTATTCACAACATCAAAAAATAATTAATCTAACGAAATTAGAACCCTAATTTTTGGGAGAATTAAAACGGGGTCATCAAATCAAAGATTTTTAACAAACAGAGAAAACATACCCCTCAATTACTGGATGAAACTGTGAGCTGTTGTTGAAGCATGAACAAGAACGCATGGAGAGAGTGTAAGGAGTGAGAGATGGGGGTGGGGGTGGGGGTGGGAGTGGGGTGGGTGGGGTTTAGTGTATGGGTAGAAGTGAGAGAAGAATTGGGTAGGTGGTGGGAAGTGGGGGTGGGTGGGTGAGTTTTATGGGTATGGGGGTGGGTAGGTGTAACTTTTCAGCAGCAATAGTAGTACGGTTTTAGGTGGGGGTTTTGCTGGTTAACCGGTCGAGTTTTGTCAATTGTTGCTCCGGTCTGATTCCGGTTCAATATTTTCTTCCGATGTTTTCAGTTTCTTTTATCCTTTTGAAATACCACCAACGGAATTTCACTGATCCATTTGTACGACTTTTGTAACGATTCGGCCGATTGTTCTGAGTAATGTAGCCCCCTTCCTCCGTTTATTGCTTATACTATATTTGTTTGTTGTTATGTAACTTACCAGGGTGGTTGGTTCGGTTCCGAGGATGTTTCGGAAAAAAATGAGGCACTTAGTTCCAAGGTTGGAAGCCTAAGTTGAAAGAGCTGATCGGATGTTGACTTATGTGTAAACGACTTCAGAATGGAGTATTGATGGTTCTGATAGCTTCGTATGGTGCTTTTTGGATTTGGGAGTATGTTCGGATATTAATTTGGAGGTTCGTATGTCGTTTTGACTTGAATTGGCAAAAGTAGAAGGTTTGGAAAGTTGAGAAGTTTGCCCGAGAGGTGCCTTTGTTAATCGAGCTCGAATTTTACTTTCGAAAATTGGAATAGATCTGTTGTATCATTTATGACTTGTGTGCAAAATTTGAGGTCAATCGGAGTTAGTTTGGTGTGTCTCGGCATTGGTTTTAGAAGTTGGAAGTTTAATAGTTCATTAGACTTGAATTGGGGTGAGATTCATATTTTCGATGTTTGTTTATGTGATTTGAGGCTTCGACTAAGTTCGTATGATGTTTTAGGATGTGTTGGTATGTTTAGATGGGGTCCTGGGAGCCTCAGGTGAGATTCGGATTGAGTTTTGGCTTCTGGAATTGTTGATATGGTGTCTGGTGCAGCCTTCTTCGCGTTCACAATGAATAGATCGCGTTCACGTAGAGTTGCTCAAGGGCATGAGGATTTTGTTTTTCGCGCTCGCAAATAAGGTCGCACGTTCGCGAAGGTCTAGTGGGTCTGTGTATCGCGATCGCGAGAAGGGACTCGCGTTCGCGTATAAGGATGAGGTCGGTTGGGCACTAGGCATGTAAGCCTTCGTGTTCATGGGAGAGGGGTCGCGTTCGCGTAGGCATTGGGCCAGTGGTCGTGCGTTCGCGAGGTAGGTCTTGTGTTTGCGTAAAAGGAATTGGCAACTGAGGATTTTTGTGCTTCATGAACGCAATGCAATTTCCGCGTTCACAAAGAAGGGCAACTGGGCAGTCTATTTAATCTAAAAATGAAGGTTAGAGTATAATTTCATATTTTGACTTGGGGAGCTCGGCGGGCGATTTTGTGAGAGATTTCACTACAAATCAAGAGGAAAACTATTTTTGATAGCTTTTGTCCATTAATATTGAATACACATTGATTTCTACACCTAGATTATGTGTTTTTAAAGTAAAATATGGGGGGGTTAGACTAGGGATTGGAGAGTAGAGTTGAGGTTTTGAGGGTCGATTTGTGGTCAGGATTGAATGATTTTGGTATAGTTGGACTCGTTATTGAATGGGTGTTCGAATTTTGTGAATTTTGTCGGGTTCCTAGGTGACGGCCTGGGGTTGACTTTTTTAATTTGGTTAAAGAACTTAGCCTTATCATATAGGATTGATTTCTACAACTTGTATTGATTATATTAAGTTATTTGTGACTAGTCGAGTCGCTCTGAGGCCGATACGCGAGGCAAGGGTTTGTTGCAGCATTGAGTTTCGCACTTTGAGGTAAGTAACACTTCTAAATTTGGTACTAAGGGTATGAATCCCTGGAATACGTGTTATATGGTGTGTGTTGGGTTGGCGGCACATGCTAGGTGATGGCGTGTGTGCATGCACCGTGATAATTATGACTCGATTGATTATGTAGTATTGTGTAGTTATCTAGTCTTTTTTTATCCATGTAATCCCTACGTGTTAGAATAATTGAGATGTGATCCATGTTATAAATCATGTTTAGGCTATGTGCTTATTCTGTTGGGACCAATTGAAGTCATTTATGTTGTTGAGTTATATGCTTAAGTTGTAATTATGTATTCACTCATATTTATTCATTTCATATCATATCTCAGTCTCTGTTATCATTTACTGTTACATCATATTATCATTGTTTGGGTTGAGAAATATGAGAATTGTGAGCTCGTGAGACTAGAGAGATTGATGACTGAGTTGGGTCCTCAAAGTCGCATTATGAGTGATATTTATGGGATCGGGATGCACACAGCAGTAGGGCCTTATTGGCTTATTTATGAGATTGTTCTGCATGCTGCAGTAGGCCATGGTGGCTTTATTTTAGCGCTTGGGAAAGGTCTTCCCCTTACGGAATTTGACATACCAGCAGCGAGCGCATGTACCGTATAATACTAAGTGATTGTGTGTGATGAGTGGGGGTTTGAAACAGACAGATTGAGTACTCTGAGAGTGTGAGTACCTGAGATTATCATTGTGATGCATTACATTTGACATGTATACATAAAGATGTAACATTCCTCATGCTAGTTGTACTTGGCATATTTTATCAGTGTTGAGCTTAAGTTATTAAACTTGAAAGCATGCCTAAATTTCTATAATATGTACGAGATGAATATGGAAGTTTCTCTGAGTTCTTACTGTCATTATCTTGTTATATTTGTGTTATCATTATTTTGATTCAGACTGCATCTTTCTGAGTTGAGCTCGTCGCTGCTTTCAGCCCAAGGTTACCCTATTACTTATTGAGTACATTGGGTCCAGATATATTTGCACTTCGTGTGCAGATCCAGGTATATCTGAACGCGGTGGTTGCTAGAGTGGTGATAATACCTGTTCAAGGTAGCTGCTTTGACGCATGCAAACCTTGACTCCCCTTCCTTTTATTTTATTTCAGTACCGTTCTATTTTCTCAGACAATTGTATTGGAGTTTAGACTATGTTGACATTAGTAGCTCATGTACTCGATGACACAAGGATTTTGGGATTTGTTGTCGTTGAGTTTCAGTTGTTTTATCGGTTATCTATGAGATTTTCCACCGTTGAACTTGTTAAAAATCATATTTTTAATTCAAATGCGTAGTTATTATGTGATTGTTGGCTTGCCTAGTAATGTGATAGGCGTCATCACGACAGGTTGAGATTTGGATCGTGACAACTTTACTTTTGGGTTAACATTTTTTATTTGTAGAAATAAAAAAGTTGACAAAATAAATTTAATAAAACAAAATTATATTATAAAAATCATATTGTAATCATTATTTAACTCAAACATGTATGAAAAAACATACTACATGGCATGCATTTGGTTAAAAGTCCGATTGTTTATCGGGGAAAATGGTTTGTCCGCTTTTAACAATTATTTCGATTAAAAAAAAAAAGTTAAAGGCAAGAAAATCGTGATTGATCCAAACCTTTTATCTAGCAGTGTGATTGATATAATGTGTATGAAAACAAAGATAAAAGTTACACTAATGAACGATGAGGTAAGAGATGAACAAATGCAGAGAGTAAGCTCCGTATTATTTGCAAGTGTTCTTCCACAGATAGATTAAGCGTCCAAGAGAGAGGTCTTAGAGAAAATAATGATGTCCCATTTTCTTCTCTTAGAAGCTATTTATATAAAACAAGAAAGGGCCTTTTTTGTGACAAGACCACTCGTCAATGACTATTGAAAATGTGTCTCTAGCTTAGCACATGGCTCGATAATGGCTGGTGTCAGAGGGTTGATAAGAATGCACTCCAACTGGTACCGGGGTCAGAGCCAAAAGGAAAAGATTCACTTGGCCCGGTGTCATTGCCCAACCAGTCAACTATCCCATCGATCATTCCAAGACGACTTCGTTGTCTTGAGATACCAGTGACAATAATTTTGAATCCCCCAACTGGGGCCATCAGTCGAAGTATCCCCAAGTGTCTAACTCATACTAGACCAAGACTTCCACATGTCGTACCCTTATTGGTCTGCCTAGCAGGTCCAAATTTCAACCTATACAAATAGTCTCCCCTTTTTCGGATGCTTGATTAAATATATCCGAAAAGTGAAAGAGTTACAAAATTACTTGGCACGAAAGAAGCACGAACAGACTCCTACCACACACTGACTGACACGTGGTTTTGCGCACTCAATACTGTGAGTACACATATCCTTTCACATTCAAAGCCCCAGTCACATGTCTCTTGTATATAATGCCTTTATCGCGCATCAGGTATGGATTAAATTACCCTGAGCACCGTGGTTTCAGGCCACCACGAAGAACAATTTTTCGACATCTTCATAAATTCCTCTCTTTCTCACCCATTTACTTCATTTCTATACTTTTTGATTTCAAAATTCCCTCTTTGCTATCCCTTTTTTTTTCAGCTTCCTTCTTTTACTTTACTCAAGATCTTTCTTTTTCCCCATACTTTCTGCATTTTTTCCACTTCTCACCACTTCTCAAATATTTCCAACCATTCTTCTTCTATTGGAAATCCACGAAGGTTGGTCATGGACATCATGGAAGAGGTTTTTTGTGAGAGAAAATTGAGAGAATCTGCCCCGAAAATTTTCTTCTTCAAGGAAGAAGGGAAAATAACCCATCAAGCAACGCTTAGTCACATCAGCGGAGATGATCCCCATGAGTTAAAACTTCACCAAAGACTTCTCCACTAAGTCGTACCAAAAAATGGTGGCCAAGACAGGATTGTGGAGTATCATCCTTCTCTCATTACTTTAGAAATGTTGTCAAGGGTTGCAGAAGAATGTTTTTGGAAAGACAAAGGAGTCCGAGTTAGGGCTCCAGCTTCATAGGATCGGGTTTTGAGTTACCGACCCCACTATTTATTTGTTTATACATATCCATTTTCTTTGGGCTTTAACCCGCCCATCGACCATGTCATTCTGGATGTTTGCCTTTGATACAATAAGTGTTTGGAACAAGTGGGCTCGGTTTTTGGAGGGTGGTCAGTTGCCTTTGAAATTTCTATACCAAGGCAAATATTTTCCTCACTTTCGAGTATTTCATCTACCTCTATAAGTCGATGACCTTCAGAGGCGATATTTTTATGTTATCCGGTCGTAGTTGAAATAATATTTTTACCAACACTCATGATGACAACGATTGGGTTGGATAGACCGGTCCGTTGTGGTCTTGACAATTGACATCATACCGCAGATGCATAGACCATTTTGGGAGTCATGGAACAAATCTCGTAAGTATTCTACTCCCTGTCTTCGGTAATCTCTTTATTTTATTCCTATAGTCCTCATTTCGCTTTTTTGATATTTCAACCCAATTCTAGGCTTTGGATGTCATCATCCTCGATTTTCTCACTTGGGTATAAGCTATTCTTGACCTCCATGGGCTAAATTCTCCGGAAGGCTCGGACTTGGAAGTCTGTGCCCTAGATCACCAAGTGGAAGTACAAGCATCATGGTAAGTATTTCATAACTTCGACTTCTCTGAAGGTAACATGTTCTTTCTTTTTGACGTATTCACACTCTTACTCCTTTCTTAACTCCTCTCTTCACAAATCTATGTGGCTTATTCTACAAAACTCTGGAATTACGGGGTAAAGAAGGCGGTATGTCTTAAGGATCTAGGGGAGCTGAAGTAACAACCATCGATCCGCGATGGGGAACTGTTAGCGGCAATGGAGGACATGGAGGCTCATGGGTGGAAAATTGTGAGGCTCGGAAGGTTATTGCCATAAAGAAGCAGCAAGTCCTGGAATTCAAGGGCAAGCTTACCTCAATCACTCATGAGTGTGAGCTTTTCTATTAGGTTCAATCTCATGAATTGAAGGTTTTCTGCCTGGAGCAACAATAAGCTCTTCTTACTGAGGAGATGGGCCAATTAAAGCAAAAGGTCGAAGACTCAAAAGGAAAAGTGAAATGCCTATAGACAAAGCTACAAGCTTTTGCTGCTCAGTAGATGGATCTCCATACTCAGTTCAGTGTTTTCAAATCCCTTGAGGAGGATCTTCTACGAGAGAATGTACGGGGAGTTGAAAAGACCAATGTTGATACCAAAAAAGTGGACCTGCAAAGTACTGCGAGCCAGTTGAGTGCCCGGAGGGAAACTGTAGAAGAGGTTATCTTTGGGGCCGTATATCCCGCTAAGAGGCTTAAAGAGGTCTGTGTCCTTGAAGCCAGTGCTTTGACCGCCTCGAATCTTACCAGAGTTCCTTGGAGGGTGACCTTTATTCGGAGGACTTGTCCGGCAAAGTGATGTTGTTGATGTCACGACCCAAAACCAGTTCAGGTCGTGATGGCACCTAACAGCGAGGTTAGGCAAGCTGACGTACAACTATAACAATAAAAGTGCGGAATATAAACAACGGTATGGGGTAAGGCCGTAGAAACAAGCTGAGCCACAACTAGGCCAAATATATACCACCCCTAAACCCAACATAACTACAACAAGTGTGTGCCAGGACTAGTGTCACAGTGTCAACGGG
>ML254218.1:1605-57105 GCA_005239495.1 Nicotiana undulata | reverse complement strand
TGGAATTTCCTTTGTCTAGTGAAAGACAATTTGCCAAAACCGTTTCCTACCAAGGTTGAGTTTCAGATTTCACGTAAGTCCTAAACTATCATATGCCAACTCTAAAACAGTAATGAGGATCTTCTAAAGAAACTTTCATTAACAAATCCCGGCACAGACCTTAGAATCACACAAAATAAAACAAATTAGTTAAAGATAACTTCAAACCCATAGAATAAAATAGACCGAAGCTTCCAAATTCAAACAGAGCCCATAAATCAGACAGAGTAAGCTACAAATAAGCACTTTGGTTGCTTAGATTTGATATTCAAACACCATCAACTATCTATTTTGTCAACTCAAAATATTAGTGGAGAAAAACATATTCAACATTAAGCACCAATCAAGAACAAGAGAAAAAGTAACAGAACTTAAAACTTTGGCAAAACATCACTTAATCAATATGAGAATCAATAGATATACAACAAAATTTCATCCATGATTCGAAAATAAGTTAGAATTTACATACCTCAAATAAAGAAACAGAAGGTAAAAAATGACCAAATACAGGTCAAATCTGAGGGTAAGTGGAGCTCGATTAAACAGGAACAGCGAAGCAGTAATCGACAACCCAATGAGTTCAGGTTCAGCACCTTCCAGACCCAGAAACGTTCCCCAATTCTTGCTTCATGGAGAGACAGCTCTTAAGGTTGGGAAAAAGGAGCTGTCCGGCCATTTTCTGTCTCGGCGACTCGGGTTTTTGGGGTTGGGAGAAGTTAGGGTTGGTAAAGAGTGAAGAAGATGAGGAGAATTGGGGTTGATGTCTGTTATTTTTTTTTATGACGAGGGAGTCACTGGTTGTTTTTCTCTCTTGCGCCGTTGCTCTGGTTTTTTTAAAAGGAGACGGTCCAATTTTTTATTAGAGAGGGAATCAGCTGCTGCTTCGAGAGGAAAATGACAACCGGTCTTCACTTGTGATGAAATCCGGCGAGCTGCTGCAGTTTTAGAGACGGAGCTCGCTTCTCTGTTAAGCCGGCGATGGAGTTTTTCATTTTGGCTGAAGGGTTCTGTTATTTTGTTTCTGAGAGAGGAAGAAGACAAATCAGGGGAGGGACGGCGCATCTCTTGGAGATAGAGATTAGGTCCCATCTCTTCCCTAGGTCTTTAGGTCTAGGTTTATTTTAATAGGGGGAAAACGGGTCGGGCAGGCGGGTCGCGGGTATTTGGGTTGGGGTGTGGGAATTGGGCTGAATTTGGGGTACTGGGCCACTGATTTTGGCCCAATTTGGACACCCCTCTTTTCTCATTCTTTGAGCCACTTTAGGCTCAAATTTTAATTTAAATATATTTCTTGGCTAGCCTATGTATTTATTTTGTCTAGTGATTGACTAGTGCAACTAATCGATTAATTAACCTACAGATGCAATTTTGATTTTCAGAAGATATATTTAATAATGTAACTAAATCCTAAAAATGCAATTTAAACCTTAAATGGCACTAAATGAAAACGAGACAATTTTTATGATTTTTTCTATAATTTTAAAGTAGTAAACATGCATGAAATGCAACTAAAATAAAGAAAAGTTCCTAAAATTCATAAAAAAATCATTTTTGATTATTTTAAGGAGTAATTTACATGCGGGGCAAAAATTGGGTGTTCACAAGACTAATTCTGTTAATTGAGTTTTACCGGGATCCACCGTTGTGGACTTCGAGGGGTGCATAACACCTTCCCCTCAAGGTAATTTCGAGCCCTTACCCAAATCTCTAGTGACATAAACTACTTTCACGAGTTATTTGCTTTAGGTGGCCTAACGCACCTTAATCCATTAGGTGGCGACTCTTCAAATACCATATCCCGTCCCAAAAGGAAGGGAGTTTTCCCAAAAAATGTCGAAACCCGGACTCCGCGAGGAAAAAGGGGGCGCGACAGAATGCCGACTCTACTAGGATAACCCTTAGGCTTTTACCATAACTGTGATGACCCAAACGGTCATCCTAAGTAATTTTAGCTATATCTATGTTTCGAGGCTCCGAAAGCCTCCGTTGATCTCACCTCAATATGCGTGCGCAGCCCGGGCAGGTAGCCGGGAAGCTTCTATGTGAAAATATGATAAAAATGGAATTTATGAATTGAATAATTGAATAAAGTTGACTTTGGTAAACCTTTTTGGAAAACAGACCCGGACCCATGATGTGACGGTCCCGGAGGGTCCGTAGGAAAATATGGGACTTAGGCGTATGCCCGGAATCGAATTCCGAGGTCCCAAGCCCGAGAAATGAATTTTTAAAGAAAATTGTTTTCTGAAAATTATAAAGGAATTTGAAAACGAATAATTATGTGAAAACCGTGTTACCGAGACCGTATTATGGTTCCGGAGCCCAGAACAGGTTTGTTATATGTTATTTGTCCTATCTGTGAAATTTGTTGTAAAACAGACTTGAAATGACGTGTTTCGGATAAAAAATGGGAAATTTGGAAGTTTATGAAGTTTGAGAAAATTCTAAGAGTTTTGAGGTTTGATTCATGGTTTTTGATGATATTTTGATGATTTAAAAGTTTGAATAAGTCCGTAGGATATTTTGAGAGTCGTGTGTGTTTTTGGTTTTGAGCCCCGAGGGCTCGGGTGAGTTTCGGGTAGCTAACGGGGTGTGAAAAACATGGAAATCTGGTGTGATGTTGCAGGTTTCTGATGTCTGGTGTGATACCCTTCGCGAACGCGGCCAAGGGAACGCGAACGCGGCCAAGGGCACGTGAACGCGAAGGGTAAATAGTGTGGCTTGGGTTTTTGTTCTACGCGAACGTACGGGCGCGAACGCGGAGCTATGGGGCTGCTCTACGCGAACGCGACGCCCCTCTCGCGAACGCGTAGTATTATGGGGTGGGGTCTGGGGGTCAGGTAGGTTGTTCTTCGCGAACGCGGGCAGTGGCACGCGAACGTGGAGGGTTAGGGGGTCAGACCTACCCGAACGCGGCCCTGGTTCCGCGAACGCATAGGTCCCAGCTGCCAAGCCTTCGCGAACGCGGCAAGTGGCTCGCGAACGTGAAACGTAAATACACCCAGTGATTTTAATAACCCCAAAAATAGACCCATTACGGGTCACTCCCATTTTTCACTCCCCCCTTCTTCCTCAAACCCACCCATAAACAAAAATCAAGCTCCCCAACTGCCATAACTCTATAGGTAAGTGCTCTTGACCTCGTTTCCTCTTAATTTATTTAATTAATCACTAGATTTTAGGCCCTAAAACATGGAAATTAAGGTAGGAAATTAGGGATTTTAGGTAGAGTTGGTTTGTTTTTTTTTTGAATTTTGAATAATTCAACCTCAATTTGGGGTCGAATCTGAAAACAAATCATATATTCTAACTCGTGGGGTTATGGGTGATCAGGTTTTAGTCCGAGCCTCGTGTTTGGACCAAGCGGGCCCGGGGTCAAATTTTGGAATCTTAGAAAGAATGCTTTGAAATAAACAATTAGGCTATGTGTTTGATTTATTGGGCCATTATTGATATACTTGGATTGATTATGTCTAGATAACACCGTTCCGGAGTCGATACTAAAGGAAAGGCTGTGATCGAGGCTTGACTTGCAATTTTTGGAGCCGAGGTAAGTGTTTGGCTTAACCTCAGCTTGAGGAATTAGGTATAAAGTCTTATTTGCTAAGTGTAACTCATGTCCAACGTATAGGCGTGGTGACGAGTGCCTATGCGTTGCGGTCAAGCATGTCCGTGAGTCATTTGCGATGAAATTTACTGTGTTCTTGATATTTTCCGCACTATGAGTAGTTGATGAGTTAAAAATGATACCTTGATATGGTTCATGACGTGGGAAAGTTATTGAGTTACCTGTGTCAGTCGAGGATTACACCGTTGAAATTATATTTCCGATGCGAGATTGGTTATAGCTGAGACCCTTGTCGGGCATTGTTGAGTTTGTAATTGATGGTTGCTCCTTGATAGGACAATAGAATTGTATTGACTATTTCTGTGCACTTGAGAATTCGTAATGTTGACTTTCACATTATTGCTGCTTTGTTTTATTATTTGTCGCACGAGGGGACATGCCATGCTGACTATTTGTGAGTTTATGCACGAGGGGACATTCCGTGCTGAGTGTTATTTTATATGCACGAGGGCACATTCCGTGTTGAGTGTTATTTTATATGCACGAGGGGACATTCCGTGCTGAGTGTTATTATATATGCATGAGGGGACATTCCGTGCCGAGTGATTGTGAGGTTATGCACGAGGAGACATTCCGTGCCGAGTGTTATTATATATGCACGAGGGAACATTTCGTGCCGAGTGATTGTGTTGTTATGCACGAGGGGACATTCCGTGCCGAGTGTTATTATATATGCACAAGGGGACATTCCGTGCCAAGTGATTGTGAGGTTATGCACGAGGGGACATGCTGTGCCTTTTACTGTTCATTATCTGCTGAGAAGTTAAATTCCTGCCTTTATTTATCTTTATATTTCAGTTATTATCCTGTTCTGCCGTGCTAGCATATTTTTACCCCCTATTACCCCAACATGTTCTCCCCGTATTTGTCTTGCTTGCTTACTTCTGTTGCCATCTTCCCTGTTATTATATAAAACTGTACAGGTACATATGTTGTTGTTGGTCCTAGCCTCGTCACTACTTCGCCGAGGTTAGGATCGACACTTACTCAGTACATGGGGTCGGTTGTACTGATGCTACACCTGCACTTCTTTATGTTGTGCAGACTACGCAGCTGGACCCGGTGATCACTGACGGTCAGAGCATCTCATCAGTTCACACAGGAGACATCGAGGTAGACCCGCAGACGTTCGTGGCCTTGACGTCACCTTCTACTTTCCACTTTCAGCTCTGTCTTACTTTGTATTTCAAAGACAGTCCTATGTATTTATTTTCAGACCTTTTGTTTTTAGTAATCTCTTAGATAGTCCTTGAGTACGTGATACCAGTTCTGGGAATTTATATATGGGTTTTATTTCGAAAAGTGCTATGTTGTATGTAGGTTATTTTGTTAAATTTCATTATGGGCCATCGGTGCCTTAGATATCCTGTTCGTTTTAGTTGTTAATGAGTTTTATTTAGTTCAAACGTTGGCTTGTCTAGCGGGTTCAACGTTAGACGCAGTCATGGCCCGAAGGTGGGATTTCGGGTCGTGACAATAACAAACTTGCTTTTTGTGAATTAGTCTTATGCATACGTTATTTTGTTAATAAGTGCGCACCCTTTCCCATTCCCCTTTATGTTAATTTAATTGCCTATTTTCAAGCATTTGTGGCTTCATTCACTACAGAAAATGACTTGTTTCCTTGTTTTCCTTTCTTAAACGTCTTTCAATTATTAAATACCGCATTTATCATTTTAACGCGCAAATACGTGACAACATGCTATTTATTGTTGCATAAATCATGCTCAACATTATATTCCACTCGTGCGTAATCAATCCTCTAGAAATTCATGAGGAGTGTTTGCGCCCTTCCTATATATAACCCTTTTAATTCGAAAAGGCTTATTTGCGGTAAACCAGTCGATCAGCGGTGTAGTCGACAATTCTGTGCCTTTCCACCTCAAGTTGTCCGCGTGGGGGTACCAGTCTAGACCCTTATAAGCAACCTTACTCTGATTATAATTGTACATGCATCATGGTCAAACCTAGCAAGGGTTAATATATTGTCTGCATAATAACCCTTTAAGACAAGCCTTGTCCAAAAGTCCACCGCGGTTTCCATAATCCCAACGGACGCAACCACGATATGTGCATTAATTTGGAGAAATAAGTGCCAATATGCTAATCATTGATGTATAAATAGTCGAATCTTGAGGGGGAAAGGGCCTAACATTATTTGTTTTGCAGAAAATGAGGCACGAAGTCCCCAGGTTCGACATGGTTTGTAATATACCACCACTGCTACTAGATTGGTGGGATGATCTTTCCTCAAGTGACAAAAAACATGTGAAGAAGCTCCCGGGAAATTTGCCTTCTCTATTAGACATCCAACCAAACAATATGTTGATCGAAGCTGCAACCATGTTCTGGGATAGTGAAAGGTCAATGTTTCACTTCGTGAATATAGAAAAGACCCCGCTCCTGGAAGAAATAGGGGGATTCGCTGGGCTACCTTGGGACAATCATAGTTTATTGGTGCCAGAAAATCGCACCGCTAGAGGATTTCTGAAGATGATGGGTCTGAAAAAGAATGATGATTTGGAGTGCTTAAAGAAGTCTTATGTACCCTTTGACTACTTATATGAATGATACAATCATAGAAAGTCTTACCGTATGTTCCATGACGAGTTCTCTATCACTTACTTGGGTCATATTCACCGTAGGTTTTTTGTGTTCGTTGTCTGCTTCCTAGATATGATAGTGTTCCCAATGAAAGGGGACAGAATTCACACCAGATTGGCTATGGTGGCAAAACCATTAATGAAGGGGATCGAGGGTCAAACGAATACCATTGTCCCTATGATCATAGATGACATTTATCGGGCCTTGGACCACTGCCAGAAGGGGTTGAGGCACTTCGAAGGTTGTAATTTGTTGCTACAGGTTTGGTTGTTGGAACATCTCCAAAGGGGTCAATATCGTCAAAAATTTCCACGAAGGGCGTGGAATGATCATATAGACTTCCATCACCCTAAGAGAATGACTTATATCCTAGACATATTTGCTCAACCAGAAAGTGCTACGGAATATGTACGATATTTCGACAATATGACTGAGGATCAGGTCTAATGGATGTTTGAATGGTTTCCCAGTGACGAGTTTATCATAGGTCTAGGGACGCTCCGCACTTGGTGTTGATCGGGTTAAGGGGAATGCACCCTTACCATTAGGGTTATGAGACAGGCAGGCAGGAAGCAGATCATACCGCGAGTTGCAAAAATTAGTCACTATCGGGCAGATTTTCAGAATGACGACGTACCTTACAAGTGACAAACTCAGCATATGAGGCACTCAAATATTGTTGTAGAAAAGAATACCACCGAGCCAGACAGGTATCTTGTAGGACATGTACGTTTTTGCTTATCATGGTTGGAGGACACCCTAGTAGGGATAGTTGATCCCGGAATTAGTCGGGGAAGCAGGGTCATATACAAAGATGTTGAGGCCCAAGTGACATACAATAAACTACGCAAAAGGATCCATGAGACCGAGGCTGAATATCTATAGATACACGAGACAAACAAGAGACTAATCAATAAATAAAGGGAATTATCTATCACGTCTATTGAAAGGGTGGAATATGTTGATCAGGGTTTGATGGAACTGGAAGAGATGACAAGGAAAAAAGTCGCCGACTTCCAGAATGCTGAAGGAAGCGAGGGAGGAAATCTAGCGAGGGTATACTTGTTGTTGGGCATGCGTAAACTGGGGAACCTGATCGAGGGAGCTAGGAAGATCAAGCCTGGAGAATGTTCTTCTGGGACCAAGTAGTTTAGGTTTATTTGCTTTCCTAAATTTAATAAGGTCAAGTGGCAGTAGTGACTTATCTTATCTTAGTGTCGTTTTGGACTCCTCTACATTTTACATTATTGAAATGAGGCAATTATTGGTACTTAAGTTCTCCAAATCAACTTGTCGCTAGGCCTAGCTCAGGCACAACAAGGCTCCAAAAATAGGACGTGAATTTACATTTTGCAATATATTTTTAAATACTTGTTTACCTCGAAAATGGTAATTATAATTAAATTTGATTGTGTGGTTCTAAAAATATGCGATTTGTTTTAATGCTAGTTGTTAGGCAATAAATGCTAAGTGTGGGTAAAGGAATAAGGTAAAAATGATATGAAAACAAAGATAGGCAAACTAGACTGCCTCAGGTCGGTGTTCCGAGCTAGCCGAGATTGATCCTCGAGGTTGAGGCTCGGGGCTAGCGATGTGTGATCGATGGAGCTATAACAGTTCTATGGACCTCTGAGGAGGCTATTTATGATCAATTATAGACAATAAATTAAAGACAATCAATGAAATACAAGTAATACATTGGTAAAGTGATAATAGAGAATGTTTGAGTTAGAGAGCAGAGAATGTTCTTGTTTATTGTATTGAATATGTTGTGTGAAAAATACATAGACATTTATTAAAAAGATATGAATTTGGTATAACCATTCAATGTCATAGTACGGACTTGTACTTAGCTGCAGACTTGGCCGCTTTCGCCCACGTGCTTCTTGCTCATGGCGGTCACCGATTCGCATTGCCTCGAAGCCGATCATAGGGAACATGCAAGATCGGGCCTAGAGTGTCAGCTCGTCAAAGCATTTAATGTCAATGTTTCTCCTTCGGTATTTCCGCCATGACGTTATCTTGTCAGAGAATTTAATGGCCTCCTTCAAAGTCTGTGCAGGGTCACCATTAGCACGATCACGGAGAAACCCATGACCCGTCAACGGTTCAACTTTTCCGCTCCTCAAGAGTTTCCCACAAGAACTCTATAAATACTACATTCGCACGCCATCCGTACTTTCACAACCATCTTTATGTTTTTAGGGCTGTCTTCCAACTTCTTCTGCATTCACCTCCCTTCTGTGCTTATTTCTCCGTATTTTTTCTTAGAAATTCCGATACATCCATGGAAAAAACCTCCAAGACGATCCCTCAAAAAGAGGGCACCTCTTCCCTGGAACGCCCGACAATGGTCAAGGCAAAGAAGCCACGGAGCATCAATCAATGTATCCTTAGAGATTTCGAAACAGTTTCTAGCCTTACCATAGATAAACCTCCCAACACACCGGGTCGATGCGAGCCCATGTCCAGGTACATTAGTATATTACCCAAAGTGGAGAGAGTGAAAACTGATTTTTGCTGGGAGGAAACAATGCAAGTTGAGATCCCAAAGCTGAGGAAAACATAACCACCAATAAACCCGGCTTGCTCAGCATCTACACATACCCTTATACCCTCGGGACCGTAGACTCCTCTTCATTTTCACCAATAGACTCGTTAATTCTCGACTATTGCCGTCGATACCGAGTAACACTCAGTCAAATATATCCTTCCTTCTGGAGGATCGTACATATGCTCCGATACTTTTCCAACCGGGTTTAGGGAATGACCTTCACCCTCGACCATTTGATACGGTTGCATAGCCCCGCCTCTTTTGAGGGGGCTTAATTAAGCTACATCATCGGTCCGCGAAGCTATTCTTTGCGAGTATCGTTGAAGACAGAGATCGAGGTTGGATAAGCTGATTTGTCAGAGTGAAGACCTCGAACATTATTCCAGCCGATTGGATGTCATTACTAGAGGAATGGAACATGAGTTGTAAGTATCACTGCCTCTAAAATATCCTATTCTCCCTTTTCCTTCTTTTAAATTGATCCTCTTTTGATGATGCAGCCACCCTTTGGTTTCCTGATGCGGCGTCGCGACCCAACCTATGGGCCGTGACAGGGCACCCGGTATCTTACTCGACCGAGTACCAACGTAACATATCTTTATTATCGTACTATCATGGGTAAACGGGAAAAAAGGTACATCATGATATAGCTAAAATAAAACATAAGGGAATGCTAGACAGGATGACCTAACATGATATAGAAACTTATACATGGAACCTACGCGCCTATATGGCCAACGTAATCATTTGTATACTCAAATGGATAGACCCACAAGGCGATACAAGTATATATATACCTGACATTTGTCTACAATCCTCCAAGAGTACATAAACAACATAAAGGTCGGGACAGGGCCCCGCCATACCAGTCAATGCATGTCCCAATCATACTGACGAAATAGGCAACTCCGGAGCAAGTGGAGTGTAGCAACACCTTCCGCTGAGCCGATAGCCAACTAGGAAGACTGTCAACTTGTCTATCGGGACCTGCGGGTATGAAATGAAACATCTCTAAGCAAAAGGGACGTCAACACAAATAATGTACTGAGTATGTAAGGCAGAAAACCATAACTAAGAACACTAATGTGAAGAGAGATGTATGAGATACAACCTGAAGCATCTGAGTGCCTCTGAGAGATAGTGATATGAAATTCATGACACATATATATAAATAATATTTTAAAAGCATCCACATCTTTGGGCATCATCATCATGTCATACCCGGCCTCAAAGAGGACTCGATAAAAACATACCCGGCCATCATAAGGCTCGGTAGAAACGTACCCGACCATGTGGAGCTCTATAAACCCAACTGATCAGTGGTTGCACAATAGGTGGCGAACCCGACTGACTATATCGCGACCCGGTAGAGTAAAATATATACTATATATAATGCATGCTGGACTCGTGGAATCACGCTCTAAGCCTTTCGGAGTGACATAAAGTAGTTGCACCTTCGATTAACATTATGGACATCATACCATCAATATGAACTTAACTAGGACTCAAAGATCATACATACTTTCTTATAATAAATTTGTAAGGAAAGAACAACATGGACAACCTTAGGTACTAGGAGTAGATTCATTATGATATAGCGTATCGCTTACGTTCGTTTCACTTTTGATCATGCCATAAGAATGAAAGGAGTGCCTTAACATACCTTTTCACAATCTTTCCACTCACCAAGTGTAACTCTCCTCTTCGCACCTTAATCAACATCAACGATAATAATACTATCATAAACTTTCGAAAGGTACAACTATTGCACAACGAACGACAAGCTTATTTTGTATAAAAACGGGCAGCATATCCCCTATTATCCTTACTTTCTCCAAATTCAATATAACACCAAAAACACTAGAACACAAAAAAAAACATATATACATTATTTTCCAGCCTTATATACACTACAAAATACTACAAAACAGCCCAACACACCGCAATCTCTACATACACAAAACGACCACCGTAGTACAATCAAACGACCCGTAAATGTTACGACGAACGACCAGCCCACCACCCTACATCTATATGGTGTTTCTAAACACCCTTCCCCCTCCAAAACTCCAAAAACGATTAGTAAAATATGCATCCCAACAGTAACACAAAAGAGTCCACAAAATAGTCCGCTATAAGTCAAATAACTCAAACTCACGGCTTCCGATCACTGTACCGTGAGTTCTAACTATTAGGGAACACATTTATCAACCGTCCTTCATATTTAAACAATTAAATACAAATATTAGACGTTTCTTAACAATGAAGTACCTTCCAAAACTCTAACTATAAAGAAAAAAGAGAGGCGGTACAATGACACTTACGTCGTAGGGATCATTTTGATGTTATCGCTTCTCGATTTTGTGCCCATGATGATAATAATCTTTGAAACCCTAGAATATAGCTTAAGGATATGTTTATGGATGTTCTCTGGTCGTGTTATACTGAAAAATGGAGATAAATACGACGTAAGACTTATATATATATATATAGACTTTGGAAAAGTCAAGGAGGTGCTAGCTTGGCACCCCAGCATTGGCCCATCTTCCGACGCTTATATCTTTATTCGGATGTCGTATCAACGAAAGGTTAGGAGAGTTGGAAACAACATTCCAAGGAATTCCATTTGGTATATTATATGTACCAATAAGACCTCATATAACACACGAAATATATTGCTCAAAAAGATTTAGTGGCCCACTTACTTGTCACTTATGATGTTTACGCAGTCTCACGAAACTGCAAATATCTCTCTACTCCTATGTAATATCGATGAACGGTTTAATGTGTTGGAAACTAGACTCATAGATATTCAAGTGGGAGAAACTCTTAGATACATTTGACCTAAGTTTCAACAAACTTATGAATGTAACTTGTGAAGACCTTTGCCAACTTTTGTTCGACAACTTGCTTGATTTCAAAACGTAGCACACGACTTTCATACGACAATAATAAATCATAGAATAACCTCCTTATTATGTTAGGAACCATAGTCTCATCCTTAAGTACATGTTACAACATTCCAAAATCGTCGACTTTCGACGAAACTTATTTTCTTCAATTTGTTTAGCTTCTAAGCTTTCCAACCCTCTTGGTACTCGTTATTCATGATCTGAAATATTTGTAACATCCAAGTTAACATGATTAACTTACTTTATTTGCTTCCAATTATTTCTGAGCTTACATAAATTGACTTACGATGTACTCTCACGTACGAAATCATGGGGTGTAACATCATTCCACCCTTTGGAACATTCGTCCTCGAATGATTACTAATGCACTTGTCTGTCTCTTAAGCAATAGCTCTTATGAATACTGTAATATTGTCTTTGCCATCTAAGGAGTTGTTCGGTGAATAAATCCAAAGTCTAGGGCATTCCCCCTTTTAGGCCTCGTTCTTACAGTACGACTTGTGGTCGAAATTCTTCTGATCTCGCAACTATTTATACCTTATTTCATGCAGCATGTACAATTTAGACCTTGAATGTGCGCCAATGCAACTCTTATCTCCTTTTTTCGTTAGTCTCTAGGCTTCACTTTGTGATTACTATGACAAGTTGTCCCTCTGGGTATCTATAGGTGTACTAAAGTTCTTTGCTTGGTACTTTGTTGAACTTACAACTATTGTTATATCTTGTTTCATAGCCTCAGTTTTATTTGCTTATGGCTTTACCCCAACTAGGTAGGTCATACTATAGCATAACTCTTACTTCGATTTATTATTATTGAGGCCTTCTACCCAACTCCACGCTACTCTCACCGCTTATCCTATATGTATAAATCTAAGCCATTTAATGCTTTCTTATTACTGTTCATCTCAATAATGACAACCTAATATCATCTCATATTTGTAACTTTCATCCATCTATTGTTGATTCACCTTAATGTTGATCTATAATCTACCACTGATGACTTGAAACCTCTTATGTAATATATCGTCACTAGGGCTCATGTCTCATCGGGGAATATCTAAAGTGATTTTCCTGATCCAATTAGGGATGATAATATACTCCAATAACTGTATTTCATAGCATCCCAATGTGATTCATCCTATGGGGGTATTCTAATCCCGTGTAGTTCATGAAATCCCTGTTCTCAAAATCATTACTCAATCAAAGGCCTAAATGTCATCCTCTTACCATTTATCACAGTTACACCCTTACTTTACTACTAGGGTAGCATTCCATCTCTTCTAAATTTCCTAGTTTTAAGCTCCTTTGTGTTCACTCATGCTATATTGAGCTTTTTATAACTTTATGGAAACCATCAGCTCTCTAGTTGTGATGGGTTTAATCCCGAAAACTTACCTATTCTCGTCACCTTCTCACTCACCTTTTTCTTATCCTTATTTTAGTCTACCTAAAACCTTGTCGCTCTACCATACTTTATCTTGCAACCTACGCATATCTATTTATATTACTCGCAACATTCCTTTTAACATGCTAGCACCATATATTTCATTTCATGCCTTCCCAGTTGTCTTTAAATGTAAGAAATTACTTAACCTAGTCGTTCTACCACTTGCTGCATACATACTTGGCTTATCTTAGTGCCCACGAATACTGGAGTTCCTTGTATCTCATATGATCTCAGTTATCAACTCTTTATTTTTGTTTTCTTCTTCCCATTCATTAGCCATGATAGGTTCCACTTTATTATGGAGTGCATACACTATTATAGTAAGAATGTTGTTACAAGACCCTATGCTTATGTTGAAACCTTCTTCCTTATTTTCTTAGCTAGTCATTCATTGCAGTGCTTAGGGAAGACCCTTAACATTTGTAAAGCCGTGAGTTTATTTCATTGTATACCCCACGATATTTTTGATGTTCTTACTTGCCTATAATTATACTTAGTTACTTACCTCCACGCCCTTGTGCTCGTAAGTTGCTTCTGAACTGAAATTTTAGTTGTCTCCCTAGTGGCACCCTCTTTTATTTCTGCAACACTATAATGTACCTTTTACTACCCCAACTCGTATATTAATATTTCTCGAGGATTACAATGTCATATCTAAGAGATTGAATTTCCTATGCTGGGTTTCACTATGTTTATCCTGCATGATCTACTGATTTGTCTATATCCTCCTATCTAGCCATAACTTGGTCCACTCTCATATTTGTATTTTATGTAGCGCCTCTTGGGTTATGTCCTTTGTCTTAACTTACCTGTCGTGCGGGATCCTTATGAATCAAGTGTTCATTTCAACTTATTTATCAATATCATCGAGTACGAAACCGTTATTGATTCTCCCTGGCGTCATGCTTGCATAATGTTCTGGAGTCATATTATATATAAAGGATCTGAATAAATGCAATATCATTCCTTTCACTTTTTTACCACATACTTCCTTTACCATTCGATATTTACCTCTTCATCTTTGGCATTTTGTTTTACACATCTTCACAGATATATTACTCGCCTTGCGATACCTTCTACACCATGTATTATTGAATTTCTTATGCACATGGGTGACACCTGTCGTAACTGGCACACTTAGCCCCTTAATCTTAACTCTGCTCATAGTGCTTGCTTTATGGAAATGTCTTCCTGAACGACCTTTAAAGGTTATTCTTCTGTTGTCCATTCTATTATCGCCGGAACACCATCTGTGAAATTCTCACGATGCCGACTATTATTAAATCCTTTGGTCCCTAATTCATGTTCAGATTATCTTTTTCTCTAGCCCATACTAATTTCTATTACTCTGAGGGTCTAACTCTTCCTTTTGGTAATCACGTGTGAGTCACCAACTCATTTCTCGAAATGAGGGTATGGCTTTATAGCATATACTCTTTTATTGTCTCAAGGCCTGTCTCCTCTCGTTTTTTTCCTTACTTGACTATAGACTTTGTCATTATACCGTATTTTAATTTACCGTTATCACTCATTTATCACATCCTACTTATAATGTTTCATTTACTCTTTTCTTATTCGCATGCTAATATTTCTGTCTATCACCTTACTATGAAACTTCAACAAAACGTTCTTTCAGTTTTACCTCCCCCTGCTTCATCTCGCTGGCATTTCGGGACACCTAACATTCTCCTTTTTATTTGTTACTAGGGGCTGGAGTCATACTACGATAAATAATTATCCCTTTTGGGATTCCACTATCTATCTTCTTAGATTTCTCAACATTCTAGTATTCATATGTAACTGTTCTCTTATAGAGTGCACTATCTGGATGTCTCGCAAGGAGATCTATTACCACGTTTGCACTATCCATTGGAAATGTTAGCTAATAATAATAATCATCCACCATTTTTGGGTTACTTTAACCCTAACTGGATCCTTATATCCCGTCCTTATCTTAACTATATATGTTGGCTCCCATGGAGCATAACTGATATAGGTGTGGCCAATTGTAAATACCTCTGTTACAATTGAAGGTAATTCAAAATGCGTATATTTCTCTGCTTGAATCATAAATACTGAAAATCTTCATTAACTGGGCGCCTCGTACCCTTCTTCATCTTGCTTCTTTTTCTTGTTGAAACTTGTATCTATCTTCTGAATCACTCATTGCCTTTCACCATAGGGGTGGGTAGATATTATTTTCCTTAAGGCTCCTTATCAAGAGGCTTACCCGTCTTAGTACACACATAATCCGCTGAAGACTCTACATTTACTCATCATAGGCATCATGCAAAATCGAGTTCCTCTAACTCCACTCTTTCACAGCCCCAGGCAATCTCTTACCAACCGTCTTTCTAGATGTAGACATCATCATATTATGAATAAGATATAATTGAGGAAATTGATATCTTACGACTGAGCTCTACCACACGATCTAGAGTAAGAAGAAAGAGTAACAGTCTTAAATGCCCTGTAGCCTCCTGCTTATAAGTGTGGTTCACAACACACCCATAAACAAGACTTTACTAGACACGGCTAGTAGACTCCCTAGGAAAGAACTACTCTGATACCACTTTTGTCACGACCCAACCTATGGGCCGCGACGGGCACCCGGTACCTTACTCGACCAAGTACCAATGTAACATATCTTTCTTATCATACTATCATGGGTAAATGGGCCAAAAGGGACATCATGAGATAACTAAAATAAAATATAAGGGAATGCTATACATAAGACGACCTAACATGATATAGAAACTTATACATGTGACTACGCGCCTATAAGGCAGACATGATCATTTGTAAACTCAAATGCATACACCGACAAGGCCATACAAGTATCTATATACCTGACATTTGTCTACAAGCCTCTAAGAGTACATAAACTACATAATGGTCGAGACAGGGCCCCGCCATACCAGTCAATGCATGTCCCAATCATACTGACCAAATAGGTAACTCCGGAGCAAGTAGAGTGAAGCAACACCTTCCGCTGAGCCGATAGCCTACTAGAAGGACTGTCAACTTGTCTATCGGGACCTGCGGGCATAAAATGCAGTTTCCTCAAGAAAAAGGGACTTCAGTACGAATAAAGTACTAAGTATGTAAGGCAGAAAAACATAACTAAGAACAGTAATGTAAAGAGAGATGTAGGAGATACAACCTGTAGCATCTGAGTGCCTCTAAGAGATAGTGACATGAAATGCGTGATACATAAATTTACATAATCTTTTAAAACACATCCGCCTTTGTGGGCATCATCATCATCATATTCTACCCGGCCTCGAAGAGGACTCGGTAAAAACATACCCGGCCATCATAAAGCTCGGTAGAATCATACCCGGCCACGTGGAGCTCGGTAAACCCAACTGATAAGTAGTTGCACAATAGGTGTCGTACCAAGCCGACTGTAGCGTGGCTTGGTAGAGAAAAATAGATATTATATATAATGCATGTTGGACTCAGGGAATCACACTCTAAACCTTTAGGAGTTACGTAAGGTAGTTGCACCTTCGATTAACATTATGGACATCATTCCATCAATATGAACTTCACTAGGACTCAAGGATCATACATAATTTCTTATAATAACTTTGTAAGGAAAGAACAACATGGACAACCTTAGTTGCTAGGAGTAGATTCATTATGAAATAGTGTATCGTTTACATTCGTTTCCCTTTAGATCATTCCAAAAGAATGAAGGAAGTGCCTTAATGTCACGCCCCAAAATCGAGGGACGAGACCGGCGCCTAACCGAGTGAAGCTAGTCAAGCGGACCTGGATTGCCTTACCTACCCAACGTATTACCCCGCGTTCATAACATACACTATTTCAGGTGAGTTAGCCGATTTTAGTTTGAAAGTACATTTTACAACATATCTACATTGTTTCCTCTTTTAACATTTCAACGATTGATATTCAAACATACATAATACATGCATAACTTTCCAACATGATCCACGGTTCCGAGTTCGTACTATCACTACCCAATAATACATATATACACCCACATCATGTCTACGGAGCCTCTACGAATACTAGGGATTTTACATAACTTGCCAGTAACAAGGCCCCGGCTATACCTTTACAACATAAACAAAAGAGGGTGGTATGATCCACACACGGCCTCGAGGAGAAGAGGGGCTCACCACAACTACTGCAGAGATGAAGATGAGGTACCACTAACGGCGGGCTGAGCTACCTGCTATGGAATCACCTACATCCATATAAAAGATGTAGCGCCCCCGGAAAAAGGGACGTTAGTACTGTGGAATAGTACTAGTATGTATGAACAAACTTTATCCCGAGTACAATCAACCAATATACAGGAAAAAAAAGGACAGCAATAGGACCATCAATCAAAACACACGGAAAGAGACAATCAAAGTCAACAGTTTTACAATCTCTCATTTTTCCCTTTTCAACACCACCACATTCACGAGTTTCATCAATTTCATATCAATAGTGATAAAGATCACTTTTCCACCCTTATAACCTCGGCCACCCTTATTACCTCAGCCACCCTTATCACCACAACCCAGACCTTATTACTTCGTGTTGCGGCGCGCAACCCGACCCTTCCTGACAATTTGCACCCTTATTACAACAACCCACACCTTATTACTTCGTGTTGCGGCGCGCAACCCGACCCCGCTTGACAATTTATATTTCAAAAACAACACCACCAATAATTTCATTACAACAGCAACAACAACAAACAATTTCATTATAAGAACTTCCCTTTCAAGGATTCCAAATTCAACAACAACACCAAACAATTTCATCACATGGGCCTTCCTTTCAAGGATCACAAATTCAACAACAACACCAAACAATTTCATCACATGGGCCTTCCTTTCAAGGATCAAAAATTCACATTTAGCAATTCGTTTACTTGCGCTCAAGTCACCCCAACTTTCATCAAGTAGCAATTTATGCACAAGGTGTTGCCATAACCGTTCAACTTATTTACAATGCTTCATATCAATAACTTTTAACGACTACCATCTTTGCACATAATAAAGTAGGCACGCCAAATCACAATTCAAAATCTCATCTAACACAGTGGGGTAGAAATCAACTAGACAGTCAATTCACATATATTCATATAAGTACACATACCGTATGCTTACCACAACAAGAGGGATTTTACAAGGGGTAAAGTTAGCCATACATACATGGAGTTGAAATCTCTTTTTAACTTTTACTCACAAATCACCGAACCGACTAGTACCGTCAATCTAGTTCACAATTAAACATATTCAACTTAGAATTGGAAGTCATGCATGCAATTCGGACTCTCTTAAGCATTTTGCCAAACACTATGTGACCCCATTAGATTACCAACCCCGCCTTTGTGAATTTTACTCCAACCCACTCCCTCTTACTAGATTAACATCATTATTAAACATGCATGCAAGGTCTTAGTTAATATTTTTCAAGAATCAATCCATGCCAATTCTCACTTTGTTTAAAATCAGAAAGTTAATGGAAAAAGGGTTGGGAACCCTTACTTGCTAGAATGAGGAAGAAGGAGATTACTCAAAATATCAGGCCTGAGGAACTTTGAAAATCATTTTGGTGGAAGACCAACTTTCTCTCTCAAGAACTCTCCTTACCTTCTCTCTAGTTTGTTCAGAAAACTTGTTAAAATGAAGGGGTGGGGTGTTTTAATGAACTGGGGGTCGGGTTTTAAAATTAGAAAAATTAGGAGCCCGACACAGGTATGCGGTCAGGAATGCGATCGCATTCCTGACATGCGGTCCGTAGAGACGACCGCAGAATGGCCCTCCAGATGGGCTAACCTTAAAAATACACTGTGCAGGTGTGCGACCACTATGCGGTCCGCATACACGTTATGCGATCACATAGTGCGTTGCATAACCTCCCTTACAAAATCAAAGGGCAAGAATGCGACAACTATGCGGTCCGCAGAACCGAAATGCGATCGCATAATGGACCGCATAGTTGTCCTCAAGTTGGGTAGTGCCCTGCCCAGGTATGCGACCATTATGCGGTCCGCATACCCGTTATGCGATCGCATAGTGCGTCGAATAACGCCCAACTTCTGGAAAATTTATTCTTTCAAATTCTGGGGCACTTTTACACAAATACGGTCCGTTTTTAAGAATTTCTACAGTTGTAACAACTCGGGGTCTTATTCGGGCATTATATTAAACAAGAAATTCTACGGGTCCTTACATTCTCCCCCCCTTAAAATCATTCGTCCTTGAATGAGGATTTTGGAAATCGTTGGTTTCGGAACATGATATGCAAACTTCCAAATTTACATTAATTCTAATATTTGCAAAAAATTTCGCCAGAGTTTCCTTTGTATTTAGACCTATCTACCTGTCAGAGAGCCCCCGAAACACATTTTCAAGCATCATTACACAGTTTCTGTTATCCCTACAACTGGTATACAATTCATTACCTCAACACTTGCACATATCCAATCACTTTGACAACTACACATAATTCATTCTCTTTACATCACAAATTAGCATATGATTCAATTAGTGGCACATACTTGCACATAATTTTGTCATTTTAGTGAGTCCCATACAATTCAATCACGTCAATACACCGTATATATATTTCAATTAATCATTACCAATATACACTATTATTAATCATTTTGCCTATCACATAAGTTTCACAAAACATTCATTTACTTCAAGGGTTGCACACTACCCAATTAACAACATCATGTACAAATTTTAGCACGCATTGAAAAGTTACTATAATAAGGCAATTAGGGGAAAATGGGGTGTCTTTGCACGAATCTGAATACAACATCAATTGCCAGGGGATAATAGTTCGCACGATCACTACTAGACTTGCTCAAACAGATGGGGATATTTTTCTCTCATTTCTTTCTCGTCTTCCCACATGGCTTCTTCGACTCGTTGACTTCACCACAACACTTTAACAGAAGAAATCTCTTTGTTTCTCAATTTACGGACTTGCCTATCTAGAATAGAAACCGGAGCCTCTTCATATGATAACTCTTCATTAACCTCAATAGTCCCAACTGGCACGATGACAGATGGATCTCCAACCACTTTCTTCAACATAGACACATGGAACACCGGGTGTACTAATGACATTTCAAGGGGCAATTCTAGCCTATAAGCCACCCGTCCTATCCTTTGAGCGATGCGATATGGCCCGACGTACCTAGGGCTCAACTTCCCTTTCTTCCCAAACCGCATCACTCCCTTCATGGGAGATACCTTCAAGAACACCCAATCATCTACCTGGAACTCCAATTCTCTTCGACGAACGTCCGCATAGAATTTCTGACGACTCTAAGCAATTATCATCCTCTCCTGAATGACTATAACTTTTTCCATAGCTTGGTGCGCAAGATATGGACCTAACAATTCCGTCTCACCGGCTTCGAACCATCCAATCGGAGATCTACACCTTCTTCCGTACAATGCCTCAAATGGGGCCATCAGAATACTAGCATGAAAGTTGTTATTGTAAGAAAACTCGATGAGCGGCAAATGGTCATCCCAACTACCCTTGAAGTCCAACACACAAGCTCGCAACATGTCTTCAAGCGTCTGAATAGTGTGCTCTGCCTGACCATCAGTCTGTGGATGGAAAGTCATGCTGAGGTTCACTTGAGTACCCAAACCTTGCTGAAATTTCTTCCAAAAATTAGCTGTGAATTGGGCCTCTCGATCCGAAATAATAGAAACTGGAGTGCCATGAAGGCTGACTATTTCCTTGATATACAACTGAGCGTACCGTTCTGTAGTATCGATGGACTTGACTGGCAAAAAGTGAGCTGATCTGGTGCGTCGATACACTATCACCCAAATTGAGTCGAACTTGCGCTGAGTGCAAGGTAACCCTACCACGAAATCCATATTAATCATTTCCCATTTCCACGTCGGTATTTCCATAAGCTGAGTTAATCCACCGGGCCGTTGATGCTCGGCCTTCACCTGCTGACAATTCGGACATCTAGACACAAAGTTCGCCACACCCCTCTTCATACCGCTCCACCAATAAATTTCTCGGAGATCATGATACATTTTCGTAGAACCTGGGTGCACCGAATACCTGGAGCTATGAGCCTCCACCATTACCCTCTCCTGAAGATTATCTACATCTGGAACACATAGCCTACCTTGACATCGCAATACCCCATCATCACTGCCGAGTGAAATTGCGGACATCTTGTTATTCAGAACTGCCTCCTTCAACTATGCCAATGCTGGATCAATAAACTGCTTTTCTTTGAGTTCCGCTACAAGTGACGATTCTGCTCCATTACGCACCATAACCTCCCCTTAGTCTGAGGTCGAAAGACAAACCCCCAAACTGGCCAATTGATAAACCTCCCGAGCCAAGGTCCTCTGATCGACTTCCAAATGAGCCAAACTACCCATAGACTTCCGACTGAGAGCATCGGCCACCACGTTCGCCTTCCCTGGATGGTACAAAATATTCATATCATAATCTTTGAGCAATTTTAACCACCTCCGCTGCCTTAGATTCACCTCCTCTGCTTGAATAAATACTGAAGACTCTTGTGGTATGAGAACACGTCCACGTGGACCCCATAAAGATAATGCCGCCAAATTTTTAATGCAAACACCACTGCCGCGAGCTTCAAATCATGCGTCAGATAATTCTTCTCGTGATTCTTGAGTTTCCTTGAAGCATACGCTATAACATTCACATGTTGCATCAACATGCACCCCAAACCAACCCTTGAAGCATCGCAATAAACAACAAATCCCTCTATACCTTCTGGCAGGGTCAATACCGGTGCCGAAGTCAATCTCGACATCAATTCCTGGAAAAACTTTTCTCACAAGCATCGGACCACTTGAATTTCACCGCTTTCTGCGTCAATTTAGTCAATGGGGAGGCGAGGGTAGAGAATCCCTCCACAAACCTCCGATAATACCCAGCTAGACCCAAGAAACTGTGAATCTCTGTCGGGGTCGTTGGTCTAGGCCAATCTTTCACTGCCGCGATCTTGTGGGGATCAACCTGAATCCCTTCTCTTGATACAACATGACCCAAAAAGGTAACTGATTCTAGCCAAAACTCACATTTCGAAAACTTAGCATACAACTGGTGATGATGAAGAGTCTGCAGGACTGCCCTGAGGTGATTAGCATGATCTTCCCGACTCCGCGAGTAGACAAGGATGTCATCAATAAAAACAATCACGAAGGAGTCTAGAAATGGCTTGAAAACCCGATTCATAAGATCCATGAAAGCTGCTGGAGCATTGGTCAGCCCAAAGGACATTACCAAAAATTCAAAATGACCATAACGAGTCCTGAAGGCGGTCTTAGGAATATCCTGCTCTCTGATATTCAACTGATGATACCCAGACCGTAAATCAATTTTGGAGAAGAACCTCGCACCTTGCAATTGATCGAACAAATCATCTATTCGAGGCAACAGATACTTGTTTTTGATAGTGACTTTGTTGATCTTCCGATAATCGATACACATCCGAAGCGACCCATCATTCTTTCTGACGAAAAGAACCGAAGCACCCCACGGCGACACACTCGGCCGAATGAACCCCTTTTCTAATAAATCCTTCAACTTCTCCTTTAACTCCCTCAACTCTGCTGGTGCCATTCTGTATGGTGGAATAGATATTGGCTGCGTATCTGGTAGTACATCAATCCCGAAATCGATCTCTCTATCTGGCGGAATCACTGGAAGCTCGTCCAGAAATATTTCAAGAAACTCATTCACAACAGGCACAGACTCGGGAGCAGGCACCTCTGAGGTGGTGTCCGCAACCCGGACTAAATGATAGACTCACCCCTTTTTAATCATCTTTGAGGCCTTAAGGTAGGAAATAAACCTACCATTCGGCACCACACCATTTCCCTTCCACTCTATAACCGGCTCACTAGGAAACTCTAGCCTCATGATTCTGGTTCAACAGTCGAGTTTAGCGAAGCACGAATAAAGCCAGTCCATTCCCATAATAATATCAAAATCTACCATCCCAAGCTCAATAAGGTCGGTCATGGTAACGCGACCACATACCGTAACAACACAATTCCTATAGACTCGCGCGACTGTAATAGAATCACCAACCAGAGTCGATACAGAGAACGACTCATGAAGCTGTTCGGGTTCTATCCAAAAACTTGAAGCAATAAACTAGGTACCATAAGACAAGGAGGATCCTGGATCAATAAGAGTGTAAAAATCAAGTGCTTGAACAGTCAAAATACCTGTAACAACATCTGGAGAAGCCTTCGCATTCTGGCGACCACTCAAAGCATAGAACCGGCTGGGTCCACCTCTACCTCGAGCTCCACCCCTAACTGTAGCATGCCCCGCTGGAGCTGGAGGACACCCCTAAGATGTGGCGACTGAAGAACCGGATGACTGAGAAAAACCCCTACCCCTGCCCTGATTGGGCGCACGAAAATCCCGCTGAACATGACCTCTCACTCCACACCCGTAGCACACCAGGAGATTCAGATAACAAGACTCGATATGGAACCTCCCACACTTAGGGCACGGAGCCCTCTCCTGTTGTTGGAACCTCCCTCCTAAGCGACCTGACTGATGGGGTCTCTTGCTGTCTGATCCTGGTCCCCAGCTAGTGCTCGGCTGGAAACGATGCACTTATGGCGGTGCACCGACTGAGGACTGTGCATAGGACTAGGATGGCCCTGATGACCCTCTCCCATGAACTGGTCTCCCTCCCCCAACTGAACTACCCGAGTGGCCCGCTGACCGGGCCCTCCTGCTTCTCTCTCTTTCCGACCTTATCTTCAATTTCCTAGCCTCTGTAGCCTAGGTGAATCCCACAATCTTCCCATAATTCATGTCTGAGTGCAAGGCAGCTGTAGCAGCTTCATTCACAACCAAGGGACCAAGGCCCTGAACGAAACGTCGAACCCTGGCATCCATAGTCGACACCAAGTGAGGAGAATTATTAGACAACCGCACGAACTCCATGTGGTACTCCCACACACTCATATTACCCTGCTTGAGGACCTCAAACTCCGTAGCACGGTCTGCCACAGTCTCGGTAGGCAAGAAGTGATCCATGAAAGCATCCACGAACTCGTCCCATCTAGCCGGAGGACATCCCTCCCCACGGGAACCCTCCCACATCTCGAACCAGGAATATGCTGATCCCCTCAACCTGTAAGAAGCTAACTCAACCCCAATGTCTCTGTAGCCTTCATCACCCTAAGGGTCTTGTATATCTCATCAAGAAAATCCTGTGGATTGGCCTCCGGATTCGTACCAGAGAACTCTGGAGGGGCCAACCGCAGAAACAGGTTGACTCTGTAGCCGGCGAAATCTCCCTGTCTGCTGGAGGACGAAAGGGTAGGATGAGATCTTTGGGCCTGAGTGGCCACCAACTGAGTCAACATATGAATAGCTCCTCTGAGGTCCCCATCGGATGTACCGGGACCAGAAGCTGGAACTGTAGAGGGGTCAGGAATATGAGCGGGAGGGATTGCAGCACCCTCCGTTGCCACAAGAACAGGAACGCATTGATCTTGAATAGAAGGGTCAGGTAGATTCAAGGTCGGGGAGTCACTCTCACCCGCACTATATGGTACATAATTCACAGTCACCCCCGGGGTGGAATTGGCCTCAAGGCCGAGTCGAGCTCTCTTCTTTGGTGCCATTACTGATTGCCTGGATTGCCTTTCTTACCCAACGTGTTACCCTGCGTTCATAACATACATCATTTCAGGTGAGTTAGCCGATTTTAGTTTCAAAGTACATTTTACAACATATCTCCATTGTTTCCTCTTTTAACATTTCAACGATTGATATTCAAATATACATAATACATACATAACTTTCCAACATGATCTGCAGTTCCGAGTACGTACTGTCACTACCCAAAAATACATATATACACCCACATCATGTCTACGGAGCCTCTACGAATACTAGGGATTTTACATAATTTGCCGGTAACAAGGCCCCGACAATACCTTTACAAGATAAACAAAAGAGGGTGGTATGATCCACACACGACTCCGATGAGAATAGGGGCTCACCACAACTGTTGCAGAGATGAAGAGGAGGTACCACTAACGGCGGGTTGAGCTACCTGCTATGGAACCACCTACATCCATATAAAAGATGTAGCGCCCCCGGCAAAAGGGACGTTAGTATTGTGGAATAGTACTAGTATGTATGAACAAACTTTATCATGAGTACAATCAACCAATATACAGGAAAAAAAAGGACAGCAATAGGACCAACAATAAAAACCCACGGAAAGAGACAATGTCAACAATTTTACAATCTCTCCTTTTTCCCTTTTCAACAC
Organism: Nicotiana undulata; assembly: GCA_005239495.1. Lineage (NCBI taxonomy): Eukaryota > Viridiplantae > Streptophyta > Magnoliopsida > Solanales > Solanaceae > Nicotiana > Nicotiana undulata. The sequence continues at coordinate 31,611 of ML254218.1, read as the reverse complement.
CACCACATTCACGAGTTTCATCAATTTTATATCAATAGTGATAAAGATCACTTTTACACCCTTATTACCTCGGCCACCCTTACTTCGTGTTGCGGCACAAACAGACCCCGCCTGACAATTTATATTTCAAAAACAACACCACCAATAATATCATCACAACAGCAACAACAAGAAACAATTTCATTATAAGAAAATTCCTTTCAAGGATTCCAAATTCAACAACAACACCAAACAATTTCATCACATGGGCCTTCCTTTCAAGGATCACAAATTCACATTTAGCAATTCGTTTACTTGGGCTCAAGGCACCCCAACTTTCATCAAGTAGCAATTTATGCACAAGGTGTTGCCATAACCGTTCAACTTATTTACAATGCTTCATATCAATAGCTTTAAACGACTACCATCTTTGCACATAATAAAGTAGGCACGCCAAATCACAATTCAAAATCTCATCTAACACAGTGGGGTAGCAATCAACTAGACAGTCAATTCACATATTTTCATATAAGTACACATACCATGTGCTTACCACAACAAGAGGGATTTTACAAAGGTTAAAGTTAGCCATACATACCTGGAGTCGAAATCCATTTTTAACTTTTACTCACAAATCACCGAACCGACTAGTACCGTCAATCTAGTTCACAATTAAACATATTCAACTCAGAATTGGAAGTCATGCATGCAATTCAGACTCTCTTAAGCATTTTGCCAAACACTATGTGACCCCATTAGATTACCAACCCCGCCTTTGTGAAATTTACCCCAACCCACTCCCTCTTACTAGATTAACACCATTATTAAACATGCATGCACGATCTTAGTTAATATTTTTCAAGAATTAATCCATGCCAATCCTCCATTTGTTGAAAATCAGAAAGTTAATTGAAAAAGGGTTGGGAACCCTTACCTGCTAGAATGAGGAAGAAGGAGATTACTCGAAATATCAGGCCTAGGAACTTTGAAAATCATTTTGGTGGAAGAACCACTTTCTCTCTCAAGAACTCTCCTTTCCTTCTCTCTATTTTGTTCAGAAAACTTGTTAAAATGAAGGGGTGGGGTGTTTTAATGAACTGGGGGTCAGGTTTTAAAATTAGAAAAATTAGGAGCCCGACACAGGTATGCGGTCAGGAATGCGATCGCATTCCTGACATGCGATCCGCAGAGACGACTGCAGAATGGCCCTCCAGATGGGCCAACCTTAAAAATACACTGTGCAGGTATGCGACCACTATGCGGTCCGCATACACGTTATGTGATCGCATAGTGCGTCGCATAACTTCCCTCACAAAATCAAAGGGCAAGAATGCGACAACTATGCAGTCCGTAGAACCGAAATGCGATCGCATAATGGACCGCATAGTTGTCCTCAAGTTGGGCAGTGGTCTGCCCAGGTATGCGACCATTATGCGATCCGCATACCCGTTATTCGAGCGCATGGTGCGTCACATAACGCCCAACTTCTTGAAAATTTATTCTTTGAAATTCTGGGGCACGTTTACACAAATAAGGTCCATTTTTAAGAATTTCTACAGTTATAACAACTCGGGGACTTATTCGGGCATTATATTAAACAAGAAATTTTACGGGTCCTTACACCTAAAATACCTTATCACAATATTTCCACTCACCAAGTTGAACTCACCTCTTTTCACCTTAATCTACAACAATGATAATAATACTATCATTAAGTTTCATAAGGTACAACTATTGCACAACGAACGACAAGCTTATTTTGTATAAAAACGGGCAGCATCTCCCCTATTATCCTTACTTCCTACAAATTCAAGATAACACCAACAACACAAGAAAACAACATATATACATTATTTTCCAGCCTTATATACACCACAAAATACTACAAAATAGCCCAACACACCGCAATCTCTTCATACTCAAAACGACCACCGTACTAGTGTCAAGCGACCCAGAAATGTTATGACGAACGACCAGCCCACCACCCTAAAACTATATAGTGTTTCGCCATACCCTTCCTCCTCCAAAACACCACAAAATATTAGTAAAATACGCAGCCCAACAGTAAGACAAAAGAGTCCACAAAATAGTCCGCTATAAGTCCAATAACTCGAACTCACGGCTTCCGATCATCGTCCCGTGAATTCTAACTATTAGGAAACACATTTATCAACCTTACTTCATATTAAAACACTTAAATACAGATATTAGACGTTTCTTAACAATGAATTACCTTCCAAAACTCTAACTACAAAGAATAAAGAGAGGTGGTATAATGACACTTACGTCGTAGGGATCGTTTTGATGTTATCGCTTCTCGATTTTATGCCTGGGATGATAATAATCTTTGAAACCCTAGAATATAGATTAGGGATATGTTTATGGGTGTCCTATGGTCTAGTTATACTAAAAAATGTAGAGAAATCTGACCTAAGACTTACATATATCAACTTTGAAAAAGTCAAAGAGGTTCTAGCTTGGCACCCTAGCACTGGCCCATCTTCCGACGCTTATAGCTTTTTATCTGGATGTCGTATGAAAGAACGGTTAAGAGAGATGGAAACCAAATTCAAAGAAATTCAATTTGGTATATAATATGTCCCAATAAAACCTCATATAATACACGAAATATATTGCTCAAAAAGCTTTAGTGACCCACCTACTTGTACCTTATGATGTCTGCGTAGTCTCGCAAAACTGCAAATATCTCTCTACTCCTATGTCATATCGATTTACGGTTTAATGTACTGGAAACTAGACTCATAGATATTCAATTTTGTAGGTAGATCATACCATAATTCCTAGTATATTGGGAGAAAAGCTCAGATGCATTTGGCCTAAGTTTCAACAAAGTTATGAATGTAACTTGTGAAGACCTTTGCCAACTTTTGATCTACAACTTGCTTGATTTCAAATTGTAGCACACGACTATCATACGAAAAAAATAAATCATAGAATAAACTTCTTATCATGTTAGTAACCAGAGTCTCACCCTAAAGTACATGTTATAACATTCCAAACTCGTCGACTTTCGACGAAACGTATTTTCATCAATTGGTTTAGCTTCTAAGCTTTCCAAACCTCTTGGTACTCATTATTCATGATCTGAAATATTTGTAACATCCAAGTTAACATGATTAACTTAATTTATTTGCTTCCAAGTATAATCTTATTTCTGAGCTTACATCAATTTACTTACGACGTTTTCTCACGTACAAAATCATGGGGTGTAACATGCGGTCCCGGACCTATCGGGGTGGATTACACGTTAGGACTACATCTTTCGATAAATCAAGCATTCTTTGCGGGATTTGGCCAAAACGCGTTGGCAGGCCAAGAATCACGGTAAGTCCCCCACGCGATCGCTGCTCATTCCCACGTAAGCATTCTTTTACCGCAGTGAGCTTAAGATGTCTTGCTTGTGTAGACCTTAAGGACAACTGGTCAATAAGGCTGCCCCCCCCCCCCGGTGAAGTAGATACTTCGTAACCCGAGAAGGGTAAGAAGAGGAAGAAGGGACTTTGGATGAATCTCCAAAGGCAAAGAAAACCAAAGTCTGCAGGCCTAGGACAGATGACACGGTCTTAACCTCACCTGCTGCGGCTATTTTGCGTGTTGCAGATGAAGATGATGGCTGTGATTAGCGCCCTTTGGCACAAAAGTAATGGCAGAATGCTCGTACTCAAGAAGCCATTGGACAGGTGGCCTCCGAGTCTGAGGTTGCTGATATGGACCGACCTCGAGGAGAGGGAAACACCGGGGAATGAGCAGTCCCCGAGCCTCATATTAGTCGCGATACAATTCATGACGGTGAATCCTTATCTGCCAAGTACGGAGAGTTTGGTTCCGAAGTACTTCGGGACCAGGCGAATAATTCGACAGAGATCAACATTGTTGGCGACCTCGATTTGGGCCCCTCATTTTCCTAAGGGGAGATAAGGGATGCGCTGAATAGGGGTGTTGCTGATGTGGGGGTCTCTCAGGGTGATATCCACATATTCAAAGACTTCTTTGCCGGCCTTGAGGAAGAAATAGATCTTGCTACCCCCGATGCCCTCGAGGAAGCAAGAAAGCTTCAAAAGCAGGTAATCTCCTCAGACACATCGTTCGCTTCAATTTTCTATCTTCGTTTCTCACTCCTCTCTTCCACATTACAGGTCGAGAAGTTGTACCGCCATGCATTTTCCATGCTTCATGATGAGCTCAAGAAGCTCAAATTGGAGCTGAATACGTTAAAAACTTCCTCCTCCCAAAAGGATGAGGAGCTGAATGAGCTTAGGACCAGTTTAGGGGAGTGCACCAGGAGCGGACTAGCTTCACCGAGCAGGTACGTGACACATGAGTTTGTTTCCTTATTCTTGTATGTCGGTACTTCTCTGACTTGGTCCGCTTTGCAGACTGAACTAAAGAACACCTTGGCGAGGCAAATTCGAGAAGAGGTTGTGGCCAAAGATACGGAGATCCTTGAGCTCAAAAAGCAGAACGATGAAGTGGCCTCGGAGAGGGACCTTTGTGGGAAGAGTTGACCTCGATCCAGAACCTTTTTTGGAGCGCCCAGGAGGAGGTCATTTCGCTATCTATGGCCAAAGCTTAGGTCGATGGTCACGTTGTCTCATACAAAGAAGATGCAGTTGCTGCAAATAATCGGGCTAGGAAAATATCCAAAGAGGCCAGGCTCAAATTGACTCGGGCCATTACTTATGCCTGTTCACAAACTAGGAGGCAGGCCCTCGAGTAAGCAAACACCAAGGCCACCAACCTCTCTAACGAGATCGAGAAGGCCAGGACTGAAGAGGAGGGATCGGCATTCTCCACCTCCTCGAGCAAAGGCTCTGATAGCGATTCTTGTAGCAGCTCACAAAATGGTGAAGGCGATGAGTAGGCTCATTTCACTTAATATTGCATTCCTCTTTCCCCCTTGTGCATCGGCTCCTAGGTGGGGCTTTGTAAAGATATACCCTTTGTAAATATATTTTTCTGAATACAACGAGGGTTTTTCACCTCTTATTTTCCTCCACGCAGAGACATTCCTTTGGATTTTGACGTTAGCCCATTCGGAGCCCATTCTTAGAGAAATAAAGCACTCAAGATCAGGCACTATCTCGGGCTAGAACGATATGCGGGTATTTGATAGCCTTCTTTAGAACCTGTGCTGGAAAATACCCTCGAGATCGGGCACCATCTCGAGGTTGGACTGGTAATTCCTTTAGAAAACCGTATAAGTAATGACGAAGATCCTCGAGGCTGAGGACCGTTTCGAGGCCATGTTAATATTGACATCACTTGAGAGCCCATTATAACAATAAGAATTCATGGGGTCGGGCATTATTTCTTGGATGGATTGATACGGGCGGCACCTCAGGACCTATTACGATAATAAGGACCTTCGAGATTGGGTGCCATCTCTGACCAGGTTGACAGTTACCTGAGGATCCTTTACTATAATAACAAATCCTTCTCAGGACTGGGAAACGTCCGAGTTTGGTTAGGCTTAAATAATTCCCTGGAGTTCATATTTATAACAGTCGAGATCCTCGGTATTGAGCATCATCTCGAGATTAAGGTGGTTTCGGTGGCTCTTTAGAATCCTCAGTTGCGATAGCTGAGGCCCTCAAGATAGGGTATCATCTCGAGGTCGAATCGTCATGGGAACCTCAAGACTTTAGGCAATGTCGTTCATGTGACATGGACTGTGGGGTGGTCGTGGTGTTCCCACCGGTTCACTTCCCCAGGAGTGGTAATGACACGTTCATAATTAATCGCCCTTCAAAGTAGGCGAACAATCGTCGCTCGCCCTATAAATACATTTGCTTCTTTTATTTGAAGACTTTGCTTCTTTGGGCGATTATCCCCTTTACAGAGTCCTTCCCTTTTTCACCAATTCTTTCTTCATTTTGATTCAAAGCTTTCGCCTTGTTTCCCCCTGTGCCAGAGTATTTATGGCCACTATGCCAAAATCGGCTATCCAAGAGGAGGAGAGCTCCGTCTTTGCTTCTTGCCCGGTCGATGGAACATCGCCGGCTTCAGGCGAGCAAACCTCGGACCTCGAGTCTGTGAGGAGAGGCTGCGAATGGGGAGAAAAGGTGGTGTTGCAGGTACCTTACATAGAAGAGGGTATCAAGACCCATGCGGAGGGACTCTTGAACGTATGTATGTACCCTTTTACGTTGGGCCCCCTCTACAGGAGGTATCGGGTTACCCTGGTACAAAAACCCGCCTTCTTGGAGGATAACACTGATGATGAGGTTTTTTGCCGAGAAGGTCGGGCTTGTGTTCACCCTTAGTCATCTCATCAGATTATACCGGTACTCACACTGTCGGAGTCTGATCACTCTCCGACGTCAATCCACTCGGCCTCTCGTCGCCAGTGATGAATAAGAGAGGGATCATGGGTGGATGAACCGATTTGTCCGAGTGTCAACTGCTGATATTATCCCGAAGGAGTTTATGCCCCTTCCTGAGAAATGGAATTTCATACGTAAGTGGTACACTCATGAATTTATCATTTTGTTTATAGCGAAGGTAGACTTTATAATGGTGTCTTCCCTTTTCTTTGGCAGAAACTCCGCGGATGCCATTCGAGATCCCCAACTTGGCGGTCTGCTCGACTTACGATGAGAGTAAGTGGCGATATCTGATGGAGGGTGGATGGGAGGCCTCAGACATAAAAGATGAGGGCAAGCGGAAGCAGTACGCGATGTGTGAGGGGGCCTTTATCGAAGCGAGGTCTACCCAGAGGTGTAAAAGTGATGAAGCTGAGCTTTTTAGGACGGAAGTCTTCTGTCTTGTGGGAATGGTTCCCCCCTTGCCACCATTTTCTTCCCCCGATGAATGTACTTCGAGGGGGAAGGATTTGTTGTCACCACTTTATTCTCCCATTTAAGGTACTTCAAAGGATGTTTGGGGCCAAGGGCCATATGACGGGAGCGGATTCCCTGAAGATGGTGTCCCTTCTCATGATGGTTCGACTGGGGCCAAAGAGGCCAGGCCAGAAGATGCTTGATCGGCCTTTGAGGAGGCCCAACAATCTTTTTTGTTCTGCGGTGAGTTATGATGAATGATTCTTCAATCTTCCAGCTTCGTTTTTTAATATCTAACTAGAGCTTGTCCTTCGTAAGCCTTTGATATATCAAATCCAAGTTGCGGAAAGCCTTGGATAGGGAGGAATCCCATAGGATTCTCCGTGATAAACATGCTAAGGAATTGATACACCTTCGGTACGAGGTGAGTCGAAGTCGTGATTACGAAGGTCGCCTTGAGAGACATGTGACACTCTATTCGCTGTTGTGCACACGTTTTTCTCGCCCTCGAGGGTTAATATTTGGTATTGCAGTTGCAGTGATAGGTTGAGGACCTGGAATGTATTTGGGGAAGAGTCGATCAGGCCAAGCGCGAGTGCAATGGGCTTAGGGCTCAATTAGATGCCCACAATTCGGCCAGGAAGAACGCTTTAATCAAGGCTTCTGCCCTCGAAGTGCACCTCCGGAACGCTCATAAAGATAGCTCGGTTATGGCGAGCAAGATCGAAAGGCTCGAGGCCGAGCTTTTGCAAATAAAAGCCGAAGTTGTTGATTCCCGTGTCGAACCTCAGGAGGCTCGAGAAAAGGCCTACAAGAAGGTGGCCATTTATTTAAAAGATGTTATCGGTGCTCGGGCTAAGTTGAGAGGGGTTTCTGGCAGAGAAAGCAGAAGGAGAGACTATGCCCGATGTAGATTTCGAAGGGAAACCCTTGAGTAGATCCATGCTAGGGTAGAATATAACCTCTTTATCGTGTAAGGAACCATAGTCTCACCCTAAAGTACAATTTAAAACATCCCAGATGTGTCGACTTTCGACGAAACTTATTTTCTTCAATTGGTTTAGCTTCTAAGCTTTTCAACCCTCTCGGTACTCATTATTCATGATCTCAAATATTTGTAACCTCCAAGGTAAAATGATTAACTTACTTTATATGCTTCCAAATATAATCTTATTTCTTAGCTTACATCAATTGACTTACGACGTACTCTCACGTACGAAAACATGAGGTGTAACAAATAATTAACATATACTCGCTCATATTTTTAAAATCGTGAAATACATTGGATTGTTACTTGGGTGTATTTCCCATTGCATCCATGATTTTAGCCTATGTCATTTTACTTACTTTCTAGGTCAGTTTATATTTTCACATTTAGACATAAATATTTTCTCAAAACCCTTTTAAGTTTTTGGCTTAGCATAATAAGCGATAATTCTCTTACATGCCTAATCTCCTACATATTGTTCTCTGTGGGATTCGACACAGAATCATAGTTCGGTAAATTATATTGCATGAGACCATGTCCATTTACTTTTTAGTAGTGGATTTGGACGTCATCAAAATTGGCGCCGTTGTCGGGAAACAATTTGGAGTATTTAGGTTGTTTGAGAAATAAGCGTAACTATTTTAGTCCAAACTTGTGAATATTTGTGTAATTATTTTCGTATCTTTTTTTATCTTCTGAATTTGTTTCTTGTTTATTTTCTTAGATATTGAAAAATGGTTCCGAATAATTAAAATTGGTCGGATGATAGTTGTTCATACTTTGATGACCCTTGTCCTTATTGTGGAGGAGAAGCACAACTTGGCACTCGAGGACTTGAAACAAGTACTAACCCAAAATGATGAGAATATATGCACCTTGGTGTAATGACCCAAACTCCCCTCAATAAAACATCGTGACGACACCGAGTCTCTACGACTAGGTAAGCCTAAAAATTGCGGAAAAATAACAAAGTGAAAGCAAAACTTATCAACTAACAGCAGTAGGTAACTGAATGACTTATAAAAACGCCGCTCGGCATGTACATTAACCAATACAATAGAAATTCACAACCTTCCCAAAACCCGAAACATCGTAAGTCACAAGCTACAGAAAGAAATATCATCTCTATACACCAGAGTCTAATAAAAAGGAATACAAAAAGTGTTTGACATAGGGAAGAATAGAGGGGGTCTCCGAGGTCTGCGGACGGGGCAGATATACCTTGAAGTCCAAATCTGTCTCGGCTCACTAATGATGTGCCTGATAATGAGCACATGGATCTGCACAGAAAACATGTGCAGAAGAGTAGCATGAGTATAGCACAATGGTACCCAGTAAGGGCCACGCCTAACCTCGGTCGAGTGACGAGGTCAGGTCAGGCCCATTGGTATATAATGAACAAAGTAGGAGAATATAAAGTATAAGAAGAGACTAGATGTCACGTCCCGAACCTGGGGAGGCGTGGCTGGCACCCGGTGCCGTGCTCGCCCCAGTGAACCACTCTATAACTCATGATCGTTCGACCAAAACTAGAATATACATAGGTCGAGTTAGCTGGACTCATTCCTTTTCTAACTATCATGGGCCAACATGGCCACAACTCGTAATGCATAACTATAAGTGGTCAACACTGTATCAATAAACTATCATTCTTAAATCATGAATACATATGGGCCGGCAAAGCCTCTGACATACTGTACAAAATGAACCCTTGTTTACAAAGACGATAAAATTATTTGACATAAAATGAATAGGGTACCAACCTACCCATAAGTCTATAGCAAAACTCTGATACGATGACTTATAGACATGGTAAAAGGAATTCCCTCAAAATTATTAACAAGAGACCTATTCATGTAAACGACGCGCCAGAACGACAGATGTATCTCGCCGAGGGTCACCTGGTATCGCTCGCAGAAATCCAAGATGACAGGGTCAATTTGGGGCAAAGAGGGCCCAACCAGCCCAAGGGTAAATGGGTAGGTATATACGCTGAGAAATGCAGCTTTATGTGTGGTGATATCTTCCTCGCGAGAAGGAATCTTCACCAGCGCCGAACTACTCCACCGACAGTCCGCTTTTACTTTCCCAGTGTCATAGATTAGGCTAATGTACCGGGATATGGGATCGCACCGCCCCCGCCTTGAAGGCGGTCATCACGAAGTCAGAGCTTATCACACAGGCTCTTGGGATGAAATCCTCGAGGTGAGGGGATTCCATCTTTTCCTCGATTCGTTGTCGAGAAGGGGAAAAAAGTTCGTCGATCCAAGGGACGCTGGAAGAGATCTTAGCCACTCTTTTTCTGGGGCCAAACGGAGAAGGAAATATGTGAGCTCGAAGGTGTGAATCCGAAGCGGTGAATAGTTTTTAGGCTTGGGGACGTTGTGAAAGGAAAAGGGAAAAGAGGGAGTACTTATAAAGAGACCTCCGCACATGCGAAAAGGAGTTGAAAAGGCGTTAATCGGTGTTGGAACCCACTAACGGTTGTGCGGACGCAGTGCCTCTCTCGGCTTCAATAGTCACCTCGAATGTCTAAGATAAGGCAATAATAACGACCTTAGAACGTTTCATGTCTCTATGTTCCAAGAAACGCAGGGACTATTTGTGTACGGCTAAAATTGGGCGGACCAATTTTATGAGTATTAGGAGATCTTATTGTTGTTCGCATGACCAGAGATCGTAGATCGATCGCCTTCGTACCAAAGGGATACAAGTCCGAGATCAACATGAGAAACGACACGAAGATTGGGGAGGCTGATTTTTATGCCTGTTGCGATGTTTGGGATCGGTCAAATAAATCATCAATACGAGGCAAAGGATACTTATTCTTGAATGTAACCTTGTTCAACTGCCTGTAGTCAATACACATTCTCATGGAACCATCCTTCTTCTTTACAAATAACAACGGTGCACCCCAAGGTGACATACTAGGCCAAATGAACCCCTTGTCTAGGAGTTCCTGAAGCTGCTCTTTCAATTCCTTCAACTCCGCTAGTCCCATACGATAAGGTAGAATAGAAACAGGCTGAGTCCCTGGCACCAGATTAATACCAAAATCAATATCCCTGTCAGGTGGTATGCTTGGCAAGTCAGCAGGGAACACGTCCGGAAACTCACGGACCACAGGAACATAATCAATAGCGGGAGTCTCAGCACTGACATCCCTCACAAAATCCAAATATGATAAACATCCCTTTCCCACCATGCGCTGGGCCTTCAGGTAAGAAATTACCCTACTAGGCACATACTCAATAGAACCTCCTCCACTCAACTCTGGGAAGTCCCGGCATCGCCAAGGTCACGGTGTTAGTATGACAATCAAGAACAACATGACACGGAGATAGCCAATCCATGCCCAATATCATCTCAAAATCAACCATGCTAAGCAACAACAGGTCCAATCGGGTCTCCTGACCCCCAGTAGATATCACACATGACCGATACACATGGTCCACAACAGTAGTATCGCCCACCGGAGTCGACACATGAACAGATATAACTTAAGACTTACGGGGAATATCTAGAAAATGGGAAAAATATGACGAAACAAAGGAATACGTGGAACCAGGGTCAAATAGGGCCAAATCATCTCGGTGACAGACTGAGATAATACATGTGATCACTGCATCAGAGGCCATAGCATCCGGCCTGGCTGGAAGTGCATAACAACGATCCTGACCTCCACCTAATCGACCTCCCCCTCTAGGGCGGCCTCTAGCCTTCTGACCCCCACTCTTAGCTACCTGAAAGGGTGGTGAAGTAACTGGAGCTGGTGTCGAGGGCTGACTCCTCTACTGAGATGAACCATCAAGACGACGAGGACACTACCTCCACACATGCCCAAACTCCCCACACTCAAAACAACTCCATGGAGATGGAGACGGGGACTGAAGGGAACCCCTGGCACCAGGATAGCCACTAGATGAACCAGGCATAGAGGAACCTGAACTGATGATGCTCTGGAGGAACTCTGAGCTGGAAGGGCACTGAATGAAGAACGGCCCAAATGAGAGCTACGGAGATCCTACCCTGTTGATGCACCACTATAAGCTGGGTGAACTGGCTGAGAAGGCCTAGTGAGCGGCCTCTACCATACTGAAACTATCCTCTGAGAGGAGCACCACTGAAACTACTAGCTCCACGAGGCCTCTAGGCCTCCCTCACCTCTCGTTCCTGATGGCGAACTAACTCAATGTCTCGAGCAATATCAACAAACTGCTCAAAAGTAGCACCTGATACCCTCTCTCTAGTCATCAAAATACAAAGCTGATAAGTGAGTCCATCCAAGAACCTTTCTGATCCTCTCCCTCAGAGTAGGGACCAACTCTAAAGCATGACGAGCTAACTCTGAAAACCACATCTCGTACTGCGTCACTGTCAACTCACCCTGACGCAGCTGCTAAAACTGCCTATGATGCTCCTCTCTGTTAGACTGGGGAACATACTTCTCCAAGAAGATAGTGGAGAACCTGTAAGGCCCCAGAAAATTTTGCTAAGAAATATAGGATTCGGGGTGCCAGGTAGACTAATTGTAATGTTTGATGTGCTTTAAATATGATGTAAATGAATTGGATGTTGTGAATAAGTGTATGAGTCATATAATAAGTTATGTGAGGTCCAAGGGGAAGCCTAAGGCTAAGCCAAATGGGAAATTTTTATAACATGCTAATATTCCAAAGGTATTTGCACCAGTCCACACTTTGAACGAGCATATCTAATTATATATAAGGTATTAGGTGATTAACAACCTATAAAATGATAGGTCTTTAACTCTAGTTTCCAACGCTTCAAACCGTTCGTCATTTGGACAATCATACGCAAAGTTATAATCAAATTACCAAAGGCTGGAAAAATACGATCATGTGTCAAATGTGCGATCGCATTTCTGGTCGCATTGTTGACTCTGCGATCGCAGATCTGTCGCAGAATGGGCCAATGTAGCCCTTTTTGGGCACCTATTTCGCGATGCATTCTGCGGCCAGCATTCTTGTTTTGCGGTCCATTCTGCGATCGCAGACCTTGTTCCGGAGACTTATTTTTTCTATTTTTATAACCCGACCCCATTTTCATAAATAGGTTTAAGGGCTTAATTTGGGGTCATTTTCTACTGCTTTTAGAGAGAAATGAGAGCATATATAGAGAGAAAGAAGGGGCCTAACTTCATAAGTATCCAAATCTTTCTCAAGTCTTCAAGAATCAAGAAAGATAATCATAGATTGTCCTCTATCCGGATTGTTATGGCTAGAGGTGTTGGTGTACTGTATAAGCTTAAGGAAAAGCTCTTTGAGGTATGTATGGCTAAATTTAATCTTTGTAGAGTCACCTTGTTGGTGTCCGAGCATTTGGTATGAGTTTCTTACTTGAACATATGTTAATTAATTGTTCTAATGTGTTGAGATGTAAGATTCTATTCTCTGATTGTCCTAGTTGATTGCCATGCCACCATGCTATATGAGATTGTGAAGTTGGGATTCATTGTGCTTAGTCTATAATGTGCAAAACGCGTTAACTATTGAATACATCGGTATGAAAGGATGTGCTACCAAACGAAAGAAATGATAACAAATAAAATTATTGAATGTATCTAAGTGCTAAATGTTGTGTATTAAATAATGGAACGGAAACGTGGATTTAACTAATTGAGTAATATGTTGATGGCATACCGTATATGACTCACTGTTTGGTAAAGATTTCTGTGGCCTTGATTTCATATGGTTATTTAATTGTTACGCATGAATATCCTTGATGATGAGAATCTTTGTGATTCAATTGTTGGTTGATGTTGCTATCAAGTATATTGTTGAGAATATCCAAGTGCTAAAGGATGTGTAGCAAGCAATGAAAAGGAATTGTGGGTTGATTTAATTGAACTAAATGACTTTGGCAATACCGTATATGATTCACTGTTTGGCAAGGATTGTTGTGCCTTGATTTCACATGGTTATTGATTGTAAGGAATTCATAATCTTGATGATGAAGATCCTTGTGATTGAAATGTTGATTGTTGTTGTTATTAAATGTGGTTGAATTAATGGTTGATAAAGGCTATTGTGAACACATGATTGTTTGGTTGTTATGAAATTGTACTCTTGATGATATGAAGCCTTGTGATTGAATTGTGAACTATTATTGTTGCTATGAAATGTGATTGTACGGTGGGATCGGGTTGCACGCCGCAACAAGAGGAATAATGGTGATATGTGAGAAGTAATAAGGGTGGAATGTGATTGTACAGTGGGATCAGGTTGCCCGCCACAACATGAGGAATAAGGGTGATATATGAGAAGTAATAAGGGTGGAATGTGATTGTACGGTGGGATTGGGTTGCACGCCGCAACAAAATGTTATAAAGCTTAAATGTGATTGTCTGGTGGGATCGGGTTGCACGCCGCAACAGAAGTAATAAGGGTGGATTGTTGAGAAGGAATAAGGGCGGAATGTGATTGTGTTGAAATAAGAATCTGTGAGACTCTCAATTGTATTTGTTTCTGTATCACTGTGCACTATGTGTTGGTTCCTTTAACTGCTTTCTATCTATGCATTTCTTGATTTTACTTTGATTGAAGTTTGTTCATACATACTAGTACTATTCCACAGTACTAACGTCCCTTTTGCCGGGGGCGCTACATCTTTTATATGGATGTAGGTGGGTCCATAGCAGGTAGCTCAGCTCGCCGTTAGTGGTGCCTCCTCCTCATTTTTCAGCAATTCTGGTGAGCCCCACTTCTCCTTGGGGGCGTGTGTAGACCATATCCTCCTCTTTTGTGTATGTTATGTATTTCAAGGTATAGCCGGGGCTTTATTTCCGGCAAGTATTGTATAAACTCCTAGTACTCTTAGAGGCTCCGTAGACACAATGTGGGTTGTATATATGTATCTTGGGTAGTAATTGTATATACTCGTAATCGTGGTCTGAATCAAAAATGTTAAAGGTAGCTTGTATGTTTTGGGATGAATAAATGTTGAAATGATAAAAGAAGAAACGAACTTAAGTTGTAAATCCATGCTTAAATTCTACTTTTCTATTTCATATGGGATAACGTATATTGTAATCACGGGGTAATGCGTTGGGCAGGAAAGGTAGTCCAGGTCCGCTTGACCAGGATCATCTGGTTAGGCGCCGGTCTCGTCCCTCGATTTTGGGGCATGACATAACTGCTGCCAAGTAAGGGGTGCTGCACCAATAGGCCTACGCCTCTCATAAGACACCTACCAAGTAAAAGCAGCCCTTGAGAACTAGAAGGTAGCAAACGAGACCCCACTGGTCTCCAGTATCCATGTTGTACGATGCATTGTCTGACAGTTGTCCAGAAAGCCCTGGGCATCCTCGCCCTCAGCACAACTGAATGTCGGAGGCTGAAGTATACTAAATCTCTGTAACCTGCGTTGCTCGTCATCTGGCATATCTAGAACCACAAAATCTTGAGCTGGAACAACCAGATGGGTTAGAGCTGATGCTGGTGTCTGAAGCCCCTGAATGTCCTGCTCAGGTGTTCGGGCAACTGGAGTTTGAGTGCCTCCCTCGGCCTGAGAAGTTGCGACAGTAGTAGAAACAACAACGACCTGAGCGAGACTGGTGCATACAGTCAAGATCTGGGCTAGGGTCTCTTGAAGACCTGGAATAACAATGGGCACTGCAGGTGCCTGAGCCTGTCCCACTAGAACATCCGCGACATGAACCTTATCCTGAATAGTAGGTGGAGCCACGGGCATT
Source organism: Nicotiana undulata (assembly GCA_005239495.1). Lineage (NCBI taxonomy): Eukaryota > Viridiplantae > Streptophyta > Magnoliopsida > Solanales > Solanaceae > Nicotiana > Nicotiana undulata. Next base: position 16,130 of record ML254218.1, on the reverse strand, counting down.
TCCCCGGCTGCTGCTCGGGCTAGTCCCCAACCTGTACCACGGCCTCTACCGCGGCCTCGACCTCTCGCTCGTCTAGTTGGTATATGGTCACCCTGATCTGGAGCGCGTGTCCTCACCATCTGTGAGAGAATGAAGCAACAAGATTTTAGATTTCCAGAATCAATAGATTTGCATGACAGAACTCAAGAATGTGAAAGTTTCCTAAGGGTTTCGTAACATCTTGAAGATAAGTACAGATGTCTCTGTACCGATCCGTAAGACTCTACTAAACCAGCTCATGACCGGTGAGTCCTATGTAACCACCCTCTGATACCAACTTGTCACGACCCCAAATCCTAGGCCGGTCGTGATGGAGTCTATCATGGTACTAGGCTAGCCAAACAATCGCGTATCAACATAAGACTTTTCATAATTTCAAAAACGTTCCGAGATTTCATAAAGTTTCTTATATTTCACAATTTAAGCAACAAAATAAAAAGAAATAGTCTAAACACTGCCCCAAATCCTGGGGTCAACCTGTCATGAGCATTTATGAATAATACAAGTTGAAATCTACTTTCGTTCTACATCTAGTCTAGGAACAAGAAGAAAATACAAGAATAAGAAAGGGAAAACAAAAATATGTGGACGCGGAATAGCTACCTCAGAATCCCAACTCCGGATCCAAGGGACAAGGAAGGAACTAGCACTCGGAACCAACACCTGTATTTGTACACGGGGGTGCAGGGAGTAATTTGAGTACGCCAACTCAGTAGTAATGAGAGTAAATAATGTCTTAGGATATGAAAACACCTAAAAACATTCATCATTGCACATTAAGTGAAACCTTTCTTTCAGAAAACATAGATACGATGCCTCGTAGCATTTAAGTTCGATTTCAGTAAAATAGCATTTGAAAGTGTGCCTTTTTCATAAGTTCCATAGAAATCAAAAGTGATTCAATATATAAAATTGACAGAGTTCATAAATAGTCTTTCAAATGAAAACATGTATCATAAACAGCCCCTCGGGCGTATCATCACTAAGAATCAATCACTCAGCATGCCTCACAATCACTCGGTATCAGCCCCTCGGGCTACCTCACAGTCACTCATGCTTCCCAATCACTTGTCGCTCGGCACTCGACACTCTGCACTCGCACTCACTAGGTACATGTGCTCATTGGGGTGTACAGACTCTGGAGGGGATCCTACAACCCAAGTGATAATATCAAGCCATCTCGTGGCATAAATCACTCGGCTCTCGGCCTCTCACATATCATAAACAAAGTAACATGATGCGGCTTGCACTCTGATCCCATAATATCCCCACAACATCGGCCCTCGGCCTCACTCAGTCAGAAACTCTCAAAATGCCACTTGGGTTATCAACAAACGGGGCACTCGACCCAAAACAGTAGCTTATATCACAAAATAGTGTAACCAAGTCTGAGTTTTGAAAACAATTACACATGATATGATTGAGTGTAAATGATGAAGCAATACAGTGTGGAATATCATAAATAACCCTCAAGGAGTCTAAACAGGTCGGCACAAGGCCCCAAACATGGCGTTCAACACAAATATAGTAATAGTCTAAAAACACAATTTATCATATGATTTAAAGAAATTACGCAACTCTATGGTTTCGACGGAAAGGACCAAGTCCCAACCCCCTATCAGTGCACCCCACACACTTGTCATCCAGCATGTGCTTCATACCAAAAATAGTGAGAAAATACTATGTTCGGGGTTTAATACCCTCATGACAAGATTTACAGTCATTACTGTAAAGACCCATAAAGTTTTTACTAAAGACAATGCCTGGGTAGGTTACCATATTGTTATAACTATATAAATTCTTAAAAACGGACCTTTTGTTGAAGTAAAAGTACCCCGAAACTTAAAGGATATAATTTCCCAGAATTTTGCGGATTTGCGGTCCATTATGCGACCGCAGATCATAGTGGTCGCATACCTAGACAGTTGCTGTCCATTTCAAGAACAGCTATGCGGCCCAAGATGCGATCGCATTTTGAGAATGCGGGCCGCATGGTTGTCGCATTCTTGCACCTTGATTTGCGGAGGGAGTTATGCGACGTACTATGCGATCGCATAACAGGTATGCGAACCGTATAGTGGTCGCATATGTAGGCAGCCTGCTTTCCTATTTGGCCCAGCTGAGGGCTATTTATGCGACAGGAATGCGGACCGCATAGTAGGAATGCGATCACATTCCTTACCGCATTTCCTGCTTCGGGGCTTCTAATTTCTGAATTTAAAACCCGACCCCTAGTTTAATAAAACACCACTCCCCTTAATTTTTTTACATCTATCTGACTAAAACAGATAGAAGGGGGAGTGAGTTTAGTGAGATAAAGTCATCTTCTTCATCAAATCAGTCCACCACCTCTATTCAAGCATGGAAATCTTTGAGTAGTAGTTGTCTTCTTCACCACAAGAGGTAAGTCTTCACCTTATTTCCCCAAATTCTCAGATTTTAGTTAAGAATAAAACACACATAGGTTGGTTCTTGAGAATGAAAGTTAAGACCTTGCATGCATGTGAATAGTCTTCCATAATCTAGTAAAGAGAAGCAAGTTAGAGTGGTCTTTCACTAAAAAGGGTTTAGGTAATATAAGGTTTTAGAAGGTCTGGTGGTTTGAGAATAGATATTGAAGGGAAATTCCGACTCGAGGTATGTATGGCTAGCTTTAATCTTTGTAGAGTCGCATTGTTGGTGTTTGAGCATTCGGTATGAGTTCCTGGCTTATGCATATGTGAATTGATTGTTCTAATGTGTTGAGACGTAAGATTCTATTCTCTGATTGTCCTAGTTTATTTTCCATGCCGCCATGCTATGTGAGATTGTGAAAAGGGTGATTCCTTGTGCTTACTGCATCATATGAAATACTCGTTATGTGCTTGAACATCTCAGTATGAAAGGTTGTGCTACTAAACGAAAGAAATGATAACGAATCAAATTGTTGAATGTATCTAAGTGCTAAATGTTGTGTAGTAAATAATGGAAAGGGAATGTGGATTTAACTAATTGATCTATATGCTGATGGCATTCCGCATTTCACTCACTGTTTGGAAAAGATTTCTGTGGCCTCGATTTCATATGGTTATTTGGTTGTTACGAATGAATGTACTTGATGATGAGAATATTTGTGATTGAATTGTTGGTTGATGTTGCTACAAATGATGGGAAGTAAATGTGGACTGATTTTATTAAGCTAAATGATTATGGCATACCGTACATTACTTACTATTTGGTAAAAACTATTGTGAACACATGTTTGTTTGGTTGGTATTAAATTATACTTTTGATGATATGAAGCCTTGTGATTGAATTGTAGGTTGTTGTTGTTGCTATGAAATGTGATTGTCCGGTGGGATCGGGGTGCGTGCCGCAACATGTGAAATAAGGATGATATGTTGAGAAGTAATAATGGTGGAATGCGATTGTACGGTGAAATCGGGTTGCACGCCGCAACAGAAGAAATAAGGGTGGAATGATGAGAAGAAATTAGTGCGGAATATGATTGTAAGGTGGGATTGGGTTGCGCGCCGCAACAGGAGAACAATTGAAGTAAGGAACTGTGAAAATCTCATTTGTTATTCACTGTATCTCTGTGAATGATTGTTTGGTTTCTTTGACTGCCTTCTATCTGCGCATTGCTTTGATTTTACTTAGAGTAAAGTTTGTTCATACATACTAGTACTATTCAATGGTACTAACGTCCCTTTTGTCGGGGGCGCTGCATCTTTTATATGGATGTAGGTGGTTCTATAGAAGATAGCTCCGTCCGCCGTTAGTTGTGCCTTCTCTTCATACCTTCAGCAGTTCTGGTGAGCCTCACTTCCTCTCGGGGACGTGTGTATTCTATACCGTCTTCTTTTGTATATGTTGTGTTATTAAAGGTATAGCCGAGGCCTTGTTGCCGGCTAGTTTATGTACAACTCCTACTACTCTTAGAGGTTTCTAGACACTTTGTGGATTGTATATATCTATTTTGGGCAGTAGCTGCGTTCGGTCGTAATCGTGGTCCGTATTGGAAAAGTTGTATGTATTATATATGTTTTTGGATTATCAAATGTTGAAAGTTAAAAGAGGGAAATGAAATTATGGTGTAAATCGTACTATGAATTTAAATTGGCTAATTCATATGGAACAAGGTATATTATAGACACGGGGCAACGCGTTGGGTAAGAAAGGCAAACCAGGCGCGCTTGACCGGGACCATCCGGTTAGGCGCCGGTCTCATCCCTCGGTTTTGGGTCGTGACAAACTTGGTATCAGATCCTAAGGTTTTAAAAGTTTCCTAGGGTGTCTCGGAGCCGTGTCTAGTAGAGCCCTTCTTATCGGTGTGTTGTCAACCACATCTATAATTCGGGGGCTGCATGGACATTTAGGAAAATATCCTTTCAATATTATTCTGTGTCGTGAGATGAAATGGGAGGTGATAATATCTTTATCTAACTCGTGCATCTTTCTAATTTTAAGTAAATGGCACCCAAGAAGAGAGCCCGACTCGGTCTAGAGGCCAATGCCACCCCAAGTGTGGCCATAAATTCCTTATCTAATGGTGTGGGTGAGAATGATTCCCCGACCTTGAATCTGCCTGACCCTTCCATTCCAGGCCAAACTGTTCCAATTCCTACTCCAGCGGAGGGTGCCACATTCCCTCCCGCTGATGTTCTTGATCCTTCCTTAGTCCCAGCTTCCGGTCCCGGTATTTCTGATAGGGACCTCAGGGGAGCTAATCAGATGTTGACTCAGCTAGTGGCCTCCAAGGCCCAAAGATCACATGTTGCCCCTGTGTCCTCTAGCGAGCAAGGGGATTCTTCAGGTTTTAGGGTCAACCAGTTTCTGCGGTTAGCCCCTCCAGAGTTCACAGGCACCGACCCAGAGGCCGATCCTCAGGATTTTATAGATGAATTGTACAAGACTCTTCGGGTTATGAAGGCTACAGAGACAGAGGGGGTTGAGTTAGCTTCCTACGATTCCTTCACCGAGAACAAGAAGGAAGTCTTATAGAACGAACAAGCGCTAAAGAAGGGGTGGGATCTCTCCTAAAAGAAAGAATTGACCTCGAGCCTGTCCTACTCATTCTCCTTTTCCCGTTCCTGACCCTGAGTGTGGAGGGGTTAGCCTTGAGCCAGGTCTTGATTGTTTATTCCATTTTGTCAGTTTAAGTATCGGCTTAATGGAGCGGCACATTCATGGTTTGATATGTGGGAGAGTTCCCGTGGAGAGGGGAGACCTCCGACCAGGTGGGATGAGTTTGTAGATGCTTTTATGTATCATTTCTTGCCTGCCGAGACTAGGGCAGCCCGTGCTGCAGAGTTTGAGGTCCTTAAGCAGGGCAACATGAGTGTGGGGGAGTATAATATGGAGTTCGTGCGCTTGTCCAAGTATGCTATCCACATGATGCCGACTATGGAGGCTAAAGTTCATCGGTTTGTTCAGGGCCTTGGTCCTTTGGTTATCAATGAGGCTGCTACAGCTTCTTTGCACTCAGATATGAACTATGGGAATATTGTGGGATTCGCCCAGGCTACAAAGACTCGGAAATTGAAGATACGATTGGAGAGAGAGAGTAGTAGTAGGGCCCGGTCAGCGGGCAACCTTGGGAGTTCAGTAGGAGGTGTGAGATCAGCCCTTGGGAGAGGGTCATCAAGGCCATCTCAGTCTTATGCTCAGTCCTCAGCCAGTGCACCGCCATTAGGGCACAGTTATCAGTAGGGAGGGCACTTAGGGCTCGGTTCAGGTAGCAGGAGGTTCCATCAGTCGGGTCGTTCAGGTAGGAGGTCCCAGCAACAGCGGAGGGCCCCATGCCCTAAGTGTGGGAGGTTTCATTCTAAGCCTTGTTACTTGGATATCCCGGTATGCTATAGATGTGGAGTGAGGGGCCATGCTCAGCGAGACTGTCGTGCACCTAGTCAGGGCACAAGTAGGGGTACTGCTCAGCCATCCAGTTCATCAGCCGATACATCTTCAGCACTCCCTCCAGCACCAGCAGGGCGCAATGTAGCTAGGGGTAGAGCACGGGGTCAAGGGGGACCCAGTCGGTTCTATGATTTGAGTGGTCGCCAGAGTGTTGAGGCTTCTCTAGATGTTGTCACAGGTATTCTGACAGTTCAAACACATGATGTTTATGCTCTTATTGATCCCGAATCTTCATTGTCATATGCTACTCCATTTATTACTTCATGTTTTGGGATAGAACCCGAACAACTTCATGAGTCGTTCTCAGTGTCGACTCTGGTTGGTGATTTTATTACGGTTGCGCGAGTCTATAGGAATTGTGTTGTCACGGTGTGTGGTCGAGATACCATGACCAATCTGATCGAGCTAGGAATGGTAGATTTTGATGTTATCATGGGGATGGATTGGCTGTACTCGTTCTTTTCTAAACTCGACTGCTGAACCAGAATTATGAGGCTCGAGTTTCCTAATGAACCAGTTATTGAATTGAAAAGGAATGATGTTGTGCCGAGGGGTAGGTTTATTTCCTATCTTAAGGCCTCCAAGATGATCAGGAAGGGGTGCATCTATCATTTGGTCCGGGTTGTGAACACCACTTTCGAGGTGCCTACTTCTGAGTCCGTGCTGGTTGTGAATGAATTTCTTGAAGTATTTTTGGATGAGCTTCCTGAGGTTCCACCAGATAGAGAGATTGATTTCGGGATTGATGTATTGCCTGATACGCAGCCAATATCTATTCCATCCTACAGAATGGCACCGGCGGAATTGAGAGAGTAAAAGGAGCAATTGAAAGATCTATTAGAAAAGGGTTTCATTAGGCCAAGTGTGTCGCCTTGGGGCGCACCGGTTCTGTTTGTTAGAAAGAAAGATGGGTCGCTCTGGATGTGTATTGATTATCATCAGCTCAACAAGGTCACCATAAAAAACAAATACCCATTGTCGCGGATAGATGATTTGTTCGACAAGTTGTAAGGTGATAGGTTTTTCTCAAAGATCGATTTACGGTCCGGGTATCACCAGTTAAAGATCAGGGAGCAGGATATTCCCAAGACCGCCTTCAGGACTCGTTATGGGCACTTTGAATTTCTAGTAATGTCTTTTGGGCTAACAAACGCCCCAACAACTTTTATGGATCTTATGAATCGGGTTTTCAAACCGTTCCTTGACTCCTTCGTGATTGTCTTCATTGATGATATTCTTGTTTATTCGTGGAGTCAGGTAGATCATGCTAATCACCTCAGGGTAGTTCTGCAGACTCTTCATCAGCACCAGTTGTATGCAAAGTTTTCAAAATGTGAGTTTTGGCTAGAATCAGTCACCTTTTTGGGCCATGTTGTTTTTAGGGAAGAGATTCGGGTTGATCCCCAAAAGATTGAAGCGGTAAAGGATTGGCATTGGCCGACGACCCCGACGGAGACTCGCAGTTTCTCGGGTTTAGCTGCATATTATCGGAGGTTCGTGAAGGGATTCTCTACTCTCGCCTCCCCATTGACTAAGTTGACGCAGAAAGCGATTAAGTTCTAGTGGTTCGATGCTTGTGAAAAGAGTTTTCAGGAATTTAAATCAAGATTGACTTCGGCGCCGGTGTTGACCTTGCAAGAAGGTACAGAGGGATTCATGGTTTATTGTGATGCTTCGAGGGTTGGTTTGGGGTGTATGTTGATGCAATGTGGTAAAGTTATAGCGTATGCTTCAAGGCAACTCAAGAATCATGAGAAGAATTATCCGACGCATGATTTAGAGCTCGCAATGGTTGTGTTTGCATTGAAGATCTGGCGGCATTATCTTTATGGGGTCCATGTGGACGTGTTCACAGACCACAAGAGTCTTCAGTATTTAGTCAAACAGAAGGAGTTGAACTTAAGGCAGTGGAGGTGGTTAGAATTGCTCAAGGATTATAATATGAATATTTTGTACCATCCAAGAAAGGCAAATGTGGTAGCCGATGCTCTTAGTCGGAAATCCATGGGTAACTTGACACATTTGGAAGCAGGTCAGAGGCCTTTGGCTGAGGAGTTTTATCACTTGGCTAGACTGGGGGTCTGTCTTTCAGCCTCAGATGAGGGGAATGTCGTGGTGCCTAACGGAGCGAAGTCTTCACTTGTAGCCGAAGTCAAAGGAAAGAAATTCAGGGATCCAGCTTTGGCACAGTTGAGGGAAGCAATTTTGAGTCACAAGACTTCAACATTTTCACTCGGCAATGATGACGGTGTTTTACGGTGCCAATAGAGGCTATGTGTTCCGGATGTTGATAATCTTTGGGGGAGAGTTATGGCAGAGGCTTACAATTTTAGATATTTTGTACACCCAGGTTCTACGAAAATGTATCGCGATCGCAAGGAGATTTTCTGGTGGAATGGTATGAAGAGGGGTGTGGAAGACTTTGTAGCTAGGTGTCCGAATTGTCAGCAAGTGAAGGCTGAGCATCAGAGGCCCGGTACGTTGAGGCGGCTTATGGAAATACCGATGTGGAAATGGGAAATGATCAATATGGACTTCGTGGTAGGATTACCCCACACTCAGCGCAAGTTCGACTCAATTTGGGTAATAGTGGATCGACTCACGAAGTCAGCACATTTCTTGCCAGTCAAGTCCACCGATACTGTAGAACGGTACGCTTAGTTGTATCTCAAATAAATAGTCAGACTCCATGGCACTCCAGTTTCTATTATCCCGGATTGAGGGGCCCAGTTCACAGCTAACTTTTGGAGGAAATTTCAGCAAGGTTTGCGTACTCAGGTAAATCTCAGCACAACTTTCCACCCAGAGACGGACGACCAAGCAGAGCGGACTATTTAGACGCTTGAAGATATGTTGCGGGCTTGTGTTTTAGATTTCAAGGGTAGCTGGGATGATCACTTGCCGCTTATAGAATTTGCTTACAACAACATATTTCATGCTAGTATTTAGATGGGCCCATTTGAGGCATTATACAGTAGGAGGTGTAGGTCTCAGATTGGATGTTTCCAGGTTGGTGAGGCGGAACTTCTAGGAACGGATCTTGTGATAGAAAAAGTTAGAGTCATTCAGGAGAGGATGAAAACTGCTCAGAGTCGTCATAAATCCTATGCGGACGTTCGTCGTTGAAATTTAGAATTTCAAGTAGATGATTGGGTATTCTTGAAGGTGTCTCCCATGAAGGGAGTGATGCGGTTTGGGAAGAATGGGAAATTAAGCTCGAGGTATGTCGGTCCATATCAGATCGCTCAAAGGATAGGGCAGGTAGCGTATAGGCTGGAATTTCCACCTAAAATGGCAGTAGTGCATCCAGTGTTTCATGTGTCCATGCTAAAAAAGGTAATTGGAGATCCAGCTGCCATCGTGCCAGTCGGGACCATTGATATTAATGAATAATTGTCATATGAAGAGATTCTGGTTGCTATTCTTGATAGGCAAGTTCGTAGATTGAGAAACAAAGAGGTCTCTTAAGTTAAAGTATTATGGCTGAGTCAACAAGTCGAAGAAGCCACGTGGGAAGCGGAAAATAAAATAAAAGAGAAATATCCCCATTTATTTGAATAAGTCTAGTAGTGGTCGTGATAACTGCCATCTCTAAGAAATTGTACCTTTGTGTCAAAATTTTGTGAAAAAACACCCCGCTCCCCTAATTATCCTATTGTTGTGACTTCTCAAATTTGTACTACATTTGTAGGTATTAAGAAATGTTGGATGATGTGAAAATCCTTGAAGTAGCTGAATTATGTGCAACTTGTTATAATAGTTGAATTATGTGCAAATTTGTGGTGTTAAACGAACTATGTGTAGCTGGTTGAAGTAGTTTAATATATATGACTCGTGGAGATAATCGAATTATGTGCAAGTTGTTAGAGTAATTGAAAATATGTGAAATTGGTTAAAAGTGCTTTTGGGCGGCTCTCTGACAGGTAGATAGGCCTAATTACAAAGGAAACTCGGGTAAAAGGTTTAGAAAATATCGGAGTTAGTGAAATTTGGGGGTTAGCATCGTGTGTTTTTATACCTAAATGATTCCCTGATCCTCATTCGAGGACGAATGATTTTAAGTGGGGGAGGATGTAAAGACCCGTAAATTTTTTAACTAAAGACGATGCCCGGGTAGGTTCCCATTTTGTTATAACTGTAGAAATTCTTAAAAACGAGCCCTTTTTTAAAGTAAAAGTACCCCGGAACTTAAAGGATATAATTTCCCAGAATTTTGTGGATCTGCGGTCCACTATGCGATTGCATATCAGGTATGAGGACCGCATAGTGGTCGCATACCTCGATAGTTGTTGTCCATTTCAAGGACAACTATGCGGCCAAGATGCGATCACATTTTGAGAATGCGGGCCGCATGGTTGTCGCATTCTTGCACCTTGATTCTTGCGGAGGGAGTTATGCGACGCACTATGCGATCGCATAACAGGTATGCGGACTGCATAGTGGCCGCATACCTGGGCAGCCTGCTTTGCTTTTTGGCCGAGCTGAGGGCCACTTAGTGAGAGAAAGTCATCTTCTTCATCAAATCAGTCCACCACCTCTACTCAAGCCTGGAAATCTTCGAGTAGTCGTTGTCTTCTTCACCACAAAAGGTAAGTCTTCACCCTATTTCCCCAAATTCTCATATTTTAGTTAAGAATAAAACACACATAGGTTGGTTCTTGAGAATGAAAGTTAAGACCTTGCATGCATGTGAATAGTCTTCCATAATCTAGTAAAGAGAAGCAAGTTAGAGTGGTATTTCACTAAAAAGGGTTTAGTTAATCTAAGGGGTCACATAATGTTTGATAAAATGCCCAAATTAGTTCATGATTTCTAACTCTAAGTCTAAACATGTCATCTTGTAAATTTGATTGAAGGCATTAGAAGGTCTGGTGGTTTGAGAATAGATATTGAAGGGAAATTCCGACTCGAGGTATGTATGGCTAACTTTAATATTTGTAGAGTCGCCTTGTTTGTTTCTGAGCATTCGGTATGAGTTCCTGGCTTATGCATATGTGAATTGATTGTTCTAATGTGTTGAGACGTAAGATTCTATTCTCTGATTGTCCTAGTTGATTTTCCATGCCACCATTCTATTTGAGATTGTGAAAAGGGTGATTCCTTGTGCTTACTCTATCATGTGCAAAACTCGTTATGTGCTTGAACATCTCGGTATGAAAGGTCGTGCTACCAAACGAAAGAAATGATAACGAATCCAACTGTTAAATGTATCTAAGTGATAAATGCTGTGTAGTAAATAATGGAAAGGAAATGTGGATTTAACTAATTGAGTTATATGTTGATGGCATACAAAATCGTGGTCCGTATTGAAAAAGTTGTATGTATTATATATGTTTTTGGATTATCAAATATTGAAAGTTAAAAGAGGAAAATGAACTTATGGTGTAAATCGTACTACGAATTTAAATTGGCTAATTCATATGGAACAAGGTATATTATATACACGGGGCAAAGCGTTGGGTAGGAAAGGCAAACAAGGTCCGCTTGACCGGGATCATCAGGTTAGGCGTCGGTCTCGTCCCTCAGTTTTGGGGCGTGACAATTACTTACCTCAAACCGGCCCGAAAACTACTCGGCGATGCTCTTGCCTCTCGAATCGGCTCCCAATTGCTTCGAATCTACCAAAACCAGATTAATAACATCAAAATATGCTAGGGAGAAGCAACTCATTCGAACATTATCACATTTTGGCACAAATCTTGAAGTTGGCCAAACCTGACCCTCGGTCCCACGTCTTGAAATTCGATAATAATCACAAAACTAGAATCCTTATCCTTCCACGAGTCTACCCATATGAAATACATCAAAATACAATCACAAATGACCCTCCAATTCCTCAATTTAAGGTCTCAAGTTTCCAAGCCCTAAACCCCCAATTTAGGCACTAATTTTCCATAGATTTCACCCTAAATCAGTCTAATAATCACATAGAAACGAGGTTTAGGTTAAAAAAATCTTACCTCCAGGAAGCTCTCTTGAATTCCCCCTTCAAAACCCTCTCTCAAAGCTCAATTCTGGATGAAAATGTTGATGGGATAACTCAAATTCGTGAACGCTGAGTATTTATACTTCCTGCCCAGTGAAAATGCACCTGCGGTCATTTCTTCGCACCTGCGGACCCACACCTGCGGTCCCAGGTGTGCACCTGCGGAAACCAACTTAAATACCATTTCTCGCACCTGCGGCTCGTTCCCCGCACCTGGTCTTATCTTTCTTTTCTTTTTCTCTTTCTTTCAATTATTAACCTGTTAAAAGCTCAAATATTTAGATTATTTCTTGGACGTGTAGATATAGAGAAAAAGAGAGTGTCTCTAACATAAATGGAAGTTGTTCTACAAACAAAAGGGCTTCTTTCTCTGCCTTCTAAACCCAAAACTAGAGCCTTTTACCCATTGAAGGCACATATTAAGTTTTTTAAATTCTCTTAAACCTAAAGCCCTTGAAGGATTATCTTTCTCTTTATCTTATGGTGTATTCCAAAAAATTCAAGGCTTTGCTATAAAGCAACTATTGATTGGCCAAAATAACATATTTTTTATAGTTTGTAAACTAGAGGTTGTTGTTGCAGCTGCTGTGGTACCACTTTCAGGAGAAAAAGATTCTGATTTCGCTTGTTACATGATTGATTCTTTTGAAGAAATAGGTAAAGAAAAAAGTTGTGTATTGGGTCTAGAAAAAAATGGCTGAAAAAGGTTTTAAAAAACAAAGTACGTTAATGGCCGAAAATGGAGAAGAAGAAGAACACGTTGGTTGTGGTGGTATTTAACAGAGATGACGAAATTAGACGTTGATTATATTCTTTTTTTCTTTTTTATTATTTTTCACTTGAGCAATGTTGAGCTAAAATTTCCATAGTCTAACTTATGGGTTCTAAGAAAGAGGAGCGGTAGCCACTAGCAATTAATGGGCACGAGTACTTGGGTTAAAGAAATGGGCACATGCCTTTTAAAATTTGGGCTGATAATTGCCCAGTTGGCAGCTTAAGTGAGAGGTCCCATTGCCACGTTGGAATCCATTAGGGTTGGGGTGATTTTGTCTACTTTGTTAATGGTGGGGATAATTTTGGACGAAAAGTAAAAATGGGTATAAATTTAACTAATTATCCAAAGTATAGGGACAAATTTGGTCTTTTTCCCGAAAATAAATACAATATATGTTTAGAATGTACATAAGCAGATTACAAATCTACAATCTCCAATGACAAGTGGTAGTTATATCCGCTAAGTAGATACATGTTCAATGCCAGATTTCGCCATCCACAACAACTCATCTCCAAGATCTGCACGTAGGGTGCAGAAGTGTAGTATGAGTACAACCAACCCCATGTACTCAGCAAGTATTTCAACAAACCTCGCCGAGTTAATAGAACACTAGAATTATAAACGATACCCACCAATAACATGTACATTTCATAATTTACACAAGTACAAAACATCAACATTATCAAGCCATGAATCACTAATTGAACCACCTTGGTGCACACAATTTCTTAATGTACTCTACTTAGTTAACAATCAGCATATAACGAAGATATGCAAATAAATCAAGTAAACAACCAAGAAAATTGAGACTAAAGATGAAATGCAATAACAAAATATTAATCTGTTGCGGCGCGCAACCAGATCTAAATAGAGATCACAACCTGACTATAAGACCCTCATAAGAATTTAAATAATCTAAACCAAATATTGATCGACTTTCTCAAATCCCAGATCAACAAGAAACTCGTCTATTTCTCACAATCCGCGCGTACACCATCAAGAACACACACGAGAGGGTGACCCTAAGGGGATAAATTCATATATTTACACGTTGCACTGCATAGTCACGTGCAATTTGCCCGACGTGATCATAGGCTCAATATCATAATCCACCCAGCATGGTTACAAGCTCAATATTACAATTCAGCCGGCGTGGCCACATGTTAAAAATCATACTCCGCCCGACATAGTCACAAGATCAATATCAAAATACGATCGGCGTGGTCACGGGCTACAAGAACAAATCTATTTCACAAAGTGAACATATATACATGTACATGATCAATGAACATCAAATCTCATACTCCCAGACTGGTATGAGTAAATTTTAAGGTGTAAGCATGTGAAAGTGTGTTATCACAGCTCAAATCACGCAATTACATCATAAAGGTTGCAATTATCAGGTTCAATAAGGAGATTAGCATATATGTAACCTAAAACATGGCTAAGCTAACAACATAGGTACAAATATAATAATCATCACAACATGGAACTTAGCAATCAATCCAAGGTATATCTGTGATGACCCAAAAGGGTCATCCTAAGTAATTCTAGCTTAATCGGTGTTTCGAGGCCCCGAAAGCCTCCGTTAGACTCACCTCGATATGCATGCGCAGCCCGGGCATGTAGACAGGAAGCTTCTATGTGAAAATTTGATAAAAATGGAACTTTGAATTGAATAATTGAATAAAGTTGACTTTGGTCAACATTCTTGGTAAACGGACCCGGACCCGTGATGTGATGGTCCCGGAGGGTCCATAAGAATAATATGGGACTTGGACGTATGCCCGGAATCGAATTCCGAGGTCCCAAGCCCGAGAAATGAATTTT
>ML254216.1:0-27304 GCA_005239495.1 Nicotiana undulata | reverse complement strand
GAGAACCAGGTTCCTAATTAGATCTCAGCAGGCCCAGTGCAAGTCTGTTCTTCTCGAAGTGTTCTCTCCCAAGAGCTTTGGTGAAAATATCTGCAATTTGATCTTCAGTACAGCAGAATCTCATGCATATGAACCCCTTTTCAACGTTGTCTCTGAGAAAGTGATGTCTCACATCAATGTGTTTAGTTCGTTTGTGTTGAACTGGGTTCTTTGCCATGTTGAGTGCACTTGTGTTGTCACATAAGAGGGGAATGCTGTCAATGTAGACTCCAAAGTCCTCCAATTGTTGTTTGATCCACAGTAGCTGAGCATAGCAAGAGGCAGCAACAACATATTCTGTTTCAGCTGTGGATAGTGCTACTGAGTTTTGCTTTCTTGTGCCCCATGAAATCAGGCAGGATCCAAGGAAATGAGCCATCCCTGAAATTCTTTTCCTATCTACAAGATAACATGCATAGTCAGCGTCAGCATAACCAACAAGATTAAAATTGTCACCTGAGGGATAGTAAAGAACCAGGTCCTGTGTGCCTTTAAGGTAACGTAGGATCCTCTTAGCTGCTTTTAGATGCGATTCCTTGGGATTTGATTGAAATCTTGCACATAGCCCTACACTGAAAACTATGTCTGGTCTGCTAGCTGTAAGATAGAGAAGCGATCCAATGATCCCTCTATACATGGTCTGATTTACAGGAGTGCCAGCATCATCCATGTCTAGTTTGGTCGCCACTGCAATGGGTGTGTCGATCACTTTAGACTCCTCCATATCAAACCTTTTGAGTAGTTCCCTGATGTATTTCTGTTGACTGATACATGTGCCTTTGATGGACTGCTTAACTTGAAGACCCAGGAAGAAGTTCAGGTCCCCCATCATACTCATCTCGAACTCACTTCCCATGAGATTTGCAAATTCTTTACACAAGGAATCTGCTGTTGAACCAAAGATGATGTCATCTACATAAACCTGGACAATAAGAAGGTTCCTTCCTCGTTTCTTCAAAAACAGGGTGTTGTCTATATTCCCCCTGCTGAAGCCATTGTCAAGTAGAAACTTAGATAGCCTCTCATACCATGCTCTAGGGGCTTGCTTTAATCCATACAGAGCTTTATCCAGTTTGAACACATGTTCAAGATGATTGTGGCTTTCAAACCCAGGGGGTTGCTTGACGTACACTTCTTCCTTAAGATAGCCATTAAGGAAAGCACTCTTTACATCCATTTGAAACAAAGTAAATTCCATATGGGACACAAAAGCAATAAGAATTCGAATGGCTTCCATACGAGCAACTGGAGCAAATGTTTCATCATAATCAATCCCTTCTTCTTGATTATACCCTTGAACCACTAGCCTTGCCTTGTTCCTTGTGGTCCTCCCATGCTCATCTAATTTATTCCGGAACACCCACCTGGTTCCTATAATGGTCCTTCCTGCGGGTCAAGGCACCAGGTGCCA
The DNA here is from genome assembly GCA_005239495.1 of Nicotiana undulata. Taxonomy (NCBI): domain Eukaryota; kingdom Viridiplantae; phylum Streptophyta; class Magnoliopsida; order Solanales; family Solanaceae; genus Nicotiana; species Nicotiana undulata. The sequence goes on along the minus strand of ML254216.1, from coordinate 25,854 downwards.
CACCTGATTTCTCTCAAACTGATGAAGCTCTTCTTGCATGGCCACAATCCAATCAGCATCCCTTAGAGCCTCCTTAATATTTTTGGGTTCAATTTGGGACAGAAAAGCTGAGAAGGCTAAGGAATTTTTGGTTTTTGATCTGGTTTGAACTCTGCAATCAAGAAGAGTGATTATGTTATCAAGGGGGTGAGAGCTCTTATGTTTCCAGTTTGGAACCTGGAACTAGGTTGTAGAGGTGCTTGACATGTTGTTTAGGCTTCCTTGTGCTTCCTGTTCAGCAATTTGTGGGGTGCTTTCCACAGCATCTTCAACCCTCTCTTCAGCTTCTGCAGAAGAGATAGGAGGACCAAGTTCCTCCTGAGATCCTTGTGGCAGTGCTTAGTTATATTCCAGTGTCTCATTAGGTTGGCTTAGCATGTCAGCCTTTCCATTTGATACATCAGAGATTTCTCCTGGGACTAACAGTGGTTCACAGTCTTGATCTTCACCATTGTTATCCTTGATTGAGAAAGGAGCTTCATTAAAGAGTACATGAACGCTCTCTTCTACGCACTGGGTTCTCTTATTGAACACTTTGTATGCCTTGCTTTGAGAGGAGTACCCCAGAAAGATTCCTTCATCACTCTTTGCATCAAATTTTCCCAGCTGGTCCTTCCCATTATTCAACACATAACACTTGCAGCCGAAGGCCCTTAGGTGAGTTACCTTGGGCTTCTTTCCATTGAGCAGTTCATACGGAGTCTTATTCAGAAAGGACCTGATCATGCACCGGTTGATCAAGTAGCATGCTGTGTTGATTGCCTCGGCCCAGAAATTCTTTGCAATTCCACTATCTATGAGCATTGTTCGTGCCATGTTCTCCAAGGTTCTATTCTTTCGTTCTACCACCTCGTTTTGTTGAGGAGTCCTTGGGGCTGAGAAGTTGTGTGTAATTCCATTTTCACCACAAAACTCATCAAACTTAGCATTGTCAAACTCCGTTCCATGATCAGATCTGATGCAAGCTACCTTTAGATTCATTTTCACTTGAATTCTTTTAACAAAGGAAACAAATACTTCAAATGTCTCGTCTTTTGATCGAAGAAATAACGTCCAAGTGAATCTGGAAAAATCATCCACAATCACAAAGATGTATTTATTTCCTCCCCTGCTTGGAACTCTCATTGGTCCACACAGGTCCATGTGTAAGAGTTCAAGTGGTCTGGAAGTGCTGACCTCCTTTTTTGGCTTAAAGGAGGATCTTACATGCTTTCCTCTTGCACAAGCGTCACACACACTGTGGTCCTTGAATTTTGATGTTGGCAGACCAAGACCAGGTCCCTCTTTATTAATTTGTTCAAAAGAGAGAAACTGGCATGTCCCAATCTCCTATGCCAAAGCTCAGCATCGTTTTCAACAGCCTTGAGACAAATCATCTCACCTTCCTCCAGAGATTTGAAGTCAGTGACGTAGATGTTCTTGTACCTCCTTACAATCAATATCACCTCTCCAGTTGTCATATTTGTAACAGTACATTCCTTTGACAAAAATTCCACCTTATTTCCCTTGTCACAGATTTGTGAGACACTCAAGAGACTGTATTTCAAACCATCCACATAGTAAACATTCTCAATTGAGTGTTCCAAGGACTTTCCGACTCTTCCAACGCCAAGAATATATCCCTTATTTATATTTCCAAATGATATATCCCCTCCTTGCAGGGCCTTCAGTGAGAGGAAATCCATAGTATTTCCAGTCATGTGTTTGGAGCAACCGCTATCCATAATCCACTGCAGCCCACTTCCTCTCACTGAACCCTGCACATGAAAGTTAATGATTAGATTTAGGAACCCAAATAAGTTTGGGTCCCTTGTTATTTGAGAATGGGTGAATAAGAGCTCTTCTAGTCCATGCAGGTAGGATTTTTGGTTTTGTTGTGCTGGGACCAGGTCCCTGCTCAGGCTTCCTTCTCCCAGTAAGTATTCTATTTCTCTTGATGAAGAGGTCCATGGCTGGACAACTTTCCTTAAAGTGTCCATTGTTCCCACAGTGGGTACAGAGCCAATTGTCAGGGACAGTAATATATTTGCTATGGGGATTATAGGGGTCTTCTCCTTTTGGAAGCCAACACCCTGCCTGCTCCCACAATTCTTAAAGTACATGGTATTGACAATGTCTGAGGACCAGGTGCAGTTTAGGGATTTCTTTAAGTCAGACCTCACCCTACTTAATTCATCATGAATCTCTCTATTTTTATCTAACTCTCTACACAGACCCATTCTTGCTTCACTTAAGTCTTTTTCAAGTTCCACAATTTTTTCACTAGCTATTTCCTTTCCCTTTTCTATTCTTAACGAGCTAGATTCTTCTGGTTTGAGCTCCTGAATGGTTTCCTCTAGACATGAGATTTTATTTTGAAGGTCATTTCTTTCTTGTTCTATAGCATTGATTTGTTCATTTAGCTTAGACTTATCACTCCCTAGACGTTCATTTTCTTTTTCAAGCTTTGCTAGGTTACTTTTCAAATCCTCTACTGCCATAGACAATTCATCTCTAGTCTGTTCCATTTCCCCTAACTCAATGGACAAGAGAACCTTGTCCTCCATTAAGATATAATATGTATCAATAAGAACATTAGACAGAGACAACAGTTTTTTAGGAGAGTAGGATCTCAGATTTCTCTGAACATCCCTGAAGTTTACCTCTTCTGTGTCACCTTCATCATCTTCTTCATCTGATTTAGCCATGAGAGCAAATAGGGAATCGTATTCCTTTGCCTTGCTACCAGCTGCCAATATGGGTCTGTTTTCTGTTTCAGGTTCCTCATCTGATTCACTGGATTAATCTCCTCATGCATTAAGTGCTTGTCTCGCAACATTGTCAGCTGCACTCTTCCTGCTGAATCTTCTTTCTTGAAACTAGTTTCTTCTTGGTCCTTTGTCCATGTTGAATTTTTGTGCATCTTGTTTCAGTAATGGGCATTCTTTTATGAAGTGACCCGGCTTGCCACATTTATGCCACAGATCATGACTCCTGGGCTTGCTGGAGCTGCCCCTTCTTGGTATTCCACCATTTCTTCTAACCATATTTTGAAATCGTTTGGTGATATATGCCATATCCTGATCTTCCTCACTTGACTCTTGTTTCTCAGCTTGAAGAACCAGGTTCTTTTCCTTTCTGGGCTCTTNATGAGCTGGGCAGAACGCTCAGAATTTTTCGCACCAGTTTGTTCCTGGGAATGATCTCTCCTAGAGAGTGTAACTCATTGACGATGGAAGTGAACCTAGTATGCAAGTCTTGTATGTTTTTTTCTTCCTTCATCTTGAACAACTCATACTCGGTAGTGAGCATGTCTATCTTAGATTGCTTTACTTGCGTTGTTCCTTCATGGGCTGTTTGCAGGGCTTGCCAGATTTCTTTCGCAGTTTCACAAGCAAAGATTCTATTGTATTCATCCGGCTCTATTCCACATACTAGAATTTTCTTAGCACGATAGTTCTTTTCCACAGCTTTTCTATCGGCCTCATTGTAGTCTAGTCTTGTTTTAGGCACAAGCAGTCCAACCTCTCCTACCTTGTGCATGGGAACGTGAGGTCCATCACAGATGATGTCCCATAGCTCTGAGTCTTCAGCCATGATGAAGTCGTGCATGCGAGTCTTCCACCATCCATAGTATTGACCGTTGAACCTAGGAGGTCGATATGTAGATTGTCCTTCCTCAAAGTTTGGTGGAGCAGCCATTACAGATCCTTTCTTGGTGTTAACCGTTTAGAAAGAACCTGCTCTGATACCAATTGATAGTTTTAGGGGTCCACCAAACAGTAGAGGTACCAGGTCCTCTACCTGTTTCCACAGAGTTATAAACTAAAAATGCGCAAGGAGACAAAGGATTTTTACGTGGAAAAATCCCACTCAAGGGGACAAAAACCACGACCTACACTTGTAGGATTTCAACTTCACTAACTTGTAATCTAGACTATTACAAGCCACTTTGAAAGGCAACCTTACAAAGACTTTGACACACTAACTTGTAACCACTATTACAAGCCACTTTGAAACTCTCTAGTTGCAAAGACTTTGACTCATGACAACCTTTAGCCATAGTGAGATCAAGAGAATAAAGAGTAAAAAGAGATTCCTAACTAGTTGCTTCTACAAAAGCTAGTAGGATACAGTAAAAACAAAATACAAGATTACAACTCAACTAAGGACATTATCAATACTTGATGAGCACGTTTTGTAGGCCTTAGTGGAGTAGCGCATTTTTTGCACGTCTGGTCACCCTAATCGGTAGCGCGTATTCTCACTATCTGTGAGAGAATGAAACAACAGAAGTTTAGATTTCCAAAATCAACATATTCGCACGACAAAATTCAAGAATGTGAGAATTTCCTAAGGGTTCTATAGCCTCTCGAAAATAAGTACAGACGTCTCCGTACCGATCCAAAAGACTCTACTAAACCTTCTCATGACCGGTGAGTCCTATGTAACCTGGCGATACCAACTTGTCAAGACCCCAAACCTATACTGGCCGTGATGGCTCCTATTGTGAAACTAGGCTAGCCAATCTACCACAAATTACAAATAAAACTTTTCGTTTAAACATAAGTTATCATATTCCATTAAGGTTCTACTTTTAAACATGTTCAACAATAACAATAATTAAGGTCTAAATATAGCCCCAAGCATCTGGAGTCAACCGTCATGAGCATCTAAAGAGTAATACACTGTGATACTATCTCTTTACTAATACGAGTTAGGAAATTAGATAAAAACCAACAGAATAGGAAAGGAAAAGGGCATGCTGTGGACGTCGAACAACTACCTGAATCTCTGAGCGAGCTCCAAAGCAAATGAGAATCAACTAGCGCCCTGACCCAGTACCTGGATCTGCACACAAGGTGCAGGGAGTAACGTGAGTACGCCATCTCAGTAAGTAACAACCATAACTAAAGACTTGAGTGTAATGACGAGTATTTAAAATCAGTAAACTCATACGAAATACAATAGAAAAATAATTAAATCAAGTCAGGAAATCCCCAAAACGGTCATCTTTTCATAAAAATCCCAAGTTTTTCATTAAAATCTTGTGTAAAAACAATGTTATAGCAGTTTCATTGGAGGCTAGTGTAAAAATGGGATTGAAAACAATAGTTTCATAAATATTAGCCTCTCGGGCACATCGACACTCGTAAATAAAGCCTCTTAGTCACTCGTGAATCCACTATCATAAGTCAATTCTCACACTCATCACTCTCACTCAACGATACTACGTATTTATATAACTGCTGCGACGTGCAACCCGATCCAAATCATAGTCGATTGCGCTCACAGGGGGTGTACAGACTCGGGGAGAGGCTCCTACAGCCCAAGCGCTATATCGCTGCGGCGTGCAACTCTATCCAATATATATATCTCGCTGCGGCGTGCAGCCCGATCCATATATATATATATATATATATATATATATATATATATATATATATATATATATATATATATATATATATATATATATATATATATATATATATATATATATATATAATGCACAAAATGTTGCGGTGCGCAACATGATCCATAACTATCCTCACAAACCAGGCTCTCGGCCTCACTCAGTCATCCTCACAAGCCACCCAGGCAACTCATCACAATCACAGGGACTCAACCCAAAATCTCTCAATATTCTAAAACATGGTGATAACAGTAATAAATAGTGAACGGTATAAAGCATGATTGAGTTCATATTTTCTATCAAAATAGTGTAAGAATAGTGAAAAAATAGCCCTGAGGATCTAAACAGGTCGGCACAAGGCCCCAACACATGGCATACAACCCATAATATAGTATAAATCTCTAAAATATAGGATATCATAGATTTCAAATCAAACACGCGGTTTAATAGTTGCTACGGGGCTGACCAAGTCACAATCCCTATCAGTGCATGCCCACACGCTCGTCACCTAGCATGTGTGTCACCTCATTTATCAAAACAATACGTAATACCGGGGTTTCATACCCTCAGGTCTAGATTTACAATCGTTACGTACCTCAAACCGGCCCGAATACTAATCTGCGATGCTCTAGACCCTCGAATCTGCCTCCGATTGCTCCAAATCTAACCAAAATCAGATTAATATTATCAATATATGCTAGGGAGACGAAACCCATTCGAAAATTATCGAAATTAAACACAAATCCCGAAATTGGCCAAACCCGACCCCCGGTCCCACATCTCGGAACTCGATAAAAATCACACCACAGGAATCCTCATTCTTCCCCGAGTATATACATACCAAGAACATTAAAATCGGACCTCAAATGGCCCCTCAAATCCCCAATTCAAAGTCTAGAATCTCAAGCCCTAATTCCTCAATTTTAGTAACTAATTTCCATAAATTTCACCGCGAATCAGTCAAGTAATACCACATAAATGAGTTTTAGGTCCAAAAATGTTATCTCCACGAAGTTCCCTCGAATTCCCTCTTAAAAATTCTCCAAAAAATTTCAAACCCGAACACAAATCGTGGAAAAATGGTTAAATTTTGTGAAGGCCACTTTATATAATTTCTTCCCAGGGAATCCACACATGCGGTACTTTTTCTTCGCACCTGCGGACCCGCACCTGCCCGCATCTACGAAAATCACAGCACAACTCAAAAAACCAACATTCTCTAAGTGTCAAGACCTTAATTTATTGTACCTACAAGTAAAAAATGATCACCCGAACTTAGTCGAACCCTCAAAACAACCAAAATAACATCAAAACACCAAATCAACTCATGATTCAAGCCTAAGGATCTTCGAATTTCCAAAAATCACCAACGATGCCGAAACTAACCAAACCTCGTCCGAATGACCTGAAAATTTGTACACACATCCAAAATGACACTACGAACCTTCTCCAACTTTTGGAATCCCATTACGACCCCGATAGCTCATTTTCCACTGCCGACAGAAAATTACCAAAACTCAATTTTGCCGATTCAAGCCTAATTCTACTTCGGACCCCAAATCCATATTCCGAACACACCCCTAAGTCCCAAATCACCTAAGGAAGCTATCCAAGCCATGAAATCCATATTTTCAAGGTCGTTTATCCAATAGTCAACTCTCGGTTGACTTTTCTAACTATAAGGCCAACTTAAGAGACTAAGTGTCTCAATTCTCACCACGACCACTCCGAACCCAAACCAACAAACCCAAAACAATAATATTATGCTAAGAAATACACGATAAATCATAACTAAGGAAAACGAGGCTAATATCACGTAACGACCGGCCGTGTCGTTACAACCTACCTTGTGTGAGTTATGCATTTTACATTTCGTTGTGTTGTTTTTTATGTGCCATTCATTTTCTCTACTCGTATATGTTGACTTGAGTTGTGGTAGAACACTTGCACAATCATACACGTAATTAATCACCCATATCGGTTTGAAAAGATGAACCATAATGTCTATTGATCATTTACACATATTCTCGTGTACTTGCCTTTTGTGTGAGAGTTGTACTATTGTCATGTGAGCAGTCTGTGCGACTATAGGTTATTGTTATTGCTGGAACGTGAGTTGTTCGTGCGGATATGAAGTATTAATGGTATTGGCATATGAGTTGTTCGTGCGGTCGAAATTCGTAATGTGGTCACAAGATGCCAAGTTATTTGGGTTCGTGATTTGGGACCTATGATTTATGATTATGACGTTAGTACCTCGGGGAATTTCTTGAATAAATCTAGTGTGAAAGCGGTTATCCTTATTGAGTTGTTACTTGATTTCCTTTATTTGGTTTCTCTGGACTTAAACTGTGTTCAACTTACTCTACGACGTATTACATGTTTGTTCCCTGTTGTTAATTGTTGTTCCTTGTTGTTAATTGTTGTCTCTAGTTTCCTATTGTGTAATTATTGTTTTTTTATTTCTATCATGCTTAGATTTATAATGATAGTGTTCCATGTTAGTTTCACATCCAAACTTGTACAGTTTATCAAGTCCAGTTGGTGTCTTGACTGTCCCTCATCACTACTCCACCGAGGTTAGTCTTGGTACTTACTGGGTACCACCGCAGTGTACTCATGCTATGCTTTTTGCACATTTTTGTGCAGATCTAGGTACCTAGGAGTTTGTTGATCATTAGCTAGCTGATCAGGCTTTCATATGGAGACTCAAGGTATACCTGCATGTCGCGTTCGCAGGCCTCAAAATCACATTCTGAAATTTTACTTTGTACTATTTATTTTTATTTTGAATAGTTGTATTTAGAGACGTTTTAGTAAATTCAGTACAACTTATGACTTGTACTACCGATTTTGGCATTGTTGGCTTTGTATAGAAAATTTTCTATTTCATATCTAATAGTTGTTGGTTGACCTTATATTGTGTTGTTATGTTTTGTCACACGTGATATTGTTGAGAGGATTGTGGGGTGTTCGCATGTGAGTTGTCCGTACTATTGTTACTATTAATATTTGCACATGCGACGTGATATATCGCCTTTTAATGCCGCATGTGCAAATATTAATAGTAACAATAGCACAGACAACTCACGTGCGAACACCCTACAACCCTCTCAACAATATCACGTGTGCCAAAACATAACAACACAATATAAGGTCTTTCACCACATGTACCCATATGCCACAACTTTCCCTCAAACCAATTTCAATATCACAACCGCACACAACCCGCAGCTTAATAACACTGAGTACAACATCATAAACAACAATAACACGAAAGTACAACAAGTACATAAACACAAGAACTTCATAACGCAAAGAAATGGAAGAACGAGCTCACAAAGAAAGACATAGCAGGGAATAATGGTCTCAACAAGAATAACTGAAAAAGGGAAGAGATAAGGTGAAACACTGATTCCATGTAGGTACAACTCGATGATTGTGAGATAACATGAATCAATAATTCCAAAATAAGTATAAGTCATCAATGAAAGGGATAAAAAAACTTCAATTAAGGTTAAGCAAATTACGGAAAGGACGACGATACCTTTAATTAAGGTTAAGCAAATTACAGAAAAGACAACATAACCTCATTTAAGGTTAAGCAATTATGGAAGAGACAACATGAAAATAAAAGAGACAACAACTTCAGTTAAGGCACATAAGAGTTTAATTGGCAGCAAGGGTAGACCATGGATCAATTAATTCCAATTAAGACACATAAGGGTGAGTTTAGTAAATGGAGGATCTAACATGATAAAACAACTACATGTCTAATGAACATAAGAACCTAAGAGCCCTAAATGGTCAAACTTTCCACAAATAAACCCGAGTACGTACTCGTCACCTCGCGTACACGGCTTTTACATTACACAATTAGCACAAATGACTCAAATCCTAAGGGGTAGTTTCCCTCACATAAAGTTAGGCAAGATACTTACCTCAAAGAAGCTAGATCGACACTCTAAAATGACCTTCTCGCGTGAAGAAACCTCGGACGACTCAAATATAGCCAAAATAACTTTAAAGCATAAAAAAAAACTCATAGGAAATTCACAAAAATCCGAACACCCGTTTGATAACGAGTCCAACCATATAAGAATTACCAAATTATGATATCAATTCGTGCTCCAAATCATCATTTTTCATTTTTGAAAGTTTCCACAAAATTTCCATTTTCCCTCAACTCAAACCACTAATTTAATGATAAAAACAAAGATAAAATCATGCCAAGAGATTTGGGTTCATTTGTTGGGACCCGTGAAATGTGACTATGAGGTGAAATACCTCGGGAAAGTCCTTGAACAAATCTTGTGAGGAAGTGATTGATCTTATTGAGTGTTACTTGTTTTTCCTTACTTGGTTTCATCGGACATAAACTATATTCAACTTAGTCCACGACGTTATTACCTGTTGCGTCTAGTTGCTAATTGTTGCTTTTAGTTTCCTATTACCAGCATTGTTTCATTATTTCTATCATGCTTAGCTTTATAATGATATTGTTCCCTGATAGTTTCACATCCTTACTTGTAAAGGTTATTAAGTCTAGTAGGTGTCTTGAATGTCCCTCGTCACTACTCCACCGAGATTAGTCTTGACACTTACTGGGTGCTGCTGTGGTGTACTCATGCTACGCGTGCTGCACATTTTTTTGTGTAGATCTAGGTACTACAGAGTTGGTTGATCATTAGCTGGTTGTTCGTTCTTTACTCTGGAGACTCAAGGTATGCATGTCGTCGCGTTCGCAGGCCTTGGAGTCACCTTCTGATATTGTACTTGTACTATTTATTTCTATTCCAAAACAATTGTACTTAGAAGACTTGCTTGTAAACTCAGTTGAGCTTATGACTTGTACTACCGGTTTTGGAATTGTTGGCTTGTAAAGAAATTTTTTGTTTCATGTTTAACAGTTTTTTGTTGGGTTTGCTATAGTTCGGTAAGTGTTAGGCTTACCTAATCCATAAGACTAGGTGCCATCACGACATCCTACAGAGGGAAATTGGGGTCTTGACACGGTTGCACCCGCAACCTCACAAACCGATAGAGGAGCTCAGACTCCCGCTGCCCGCACTATAGAGCAGCGAGTCCATGTTGGACAGGTTCCAAGTGTCATGCCGACATAGCCTGTTGTTCTAGTTCAGCCCGTGGTTAGGCAACCGCATATGAGGAGGAACAATATTGAACTTGCGAGGTTCAAGAAGTATTACCGTCCTACCTTCAACGGTTTTACTTAAGAGGATGCACATAGATTCCTAGAGGAGTGCCTCCGCATTCTACGCACTATGGGTATTGTGGAGACGAGTGAGGGTTGCTTTTCTATGTTCTAGCTTAAGCGAGCGGCATATCAGTTGTGGCGAGCGCACGAGTTGGGTAGCCTAGCCGATGCAGCTTCACTTTCATGGACTCAATTTTCAGAAATGTTCTTGAGAGAGTTTATTCCCTAGACTCTTCAGAATGTATGGCGTGCGGAGTTTGAGCAGCTGCAGCAGGGCACTATGTCAGTGTTAGAGTATGCCGTTAGATTCAGCGATTTGTCCAGACATGCACCTGCTTTGGTTTCTTCAGTTAGAGGGCGAGTCACCAGATTCATTGAAGGGCTCAGTCATGATATCCAGTTCAGCATGGCTCGGTAGTTGGAGACGGATGTTCCATTTCAGCAGGTGGTAGAGATCGCTAGCTGATAACTAGGGATTTTACCTTATTTTACACTCTATCTTGCTTAAGTTTTGGATAAAATTGTATGCAAAATAGTCCCAAAGGCTTACGTGTTGTGCTTGTTGCAGGGTTTAGTCAAAAAGGGTGACAAATAGTCAAAAACTTACCAAGAACAAACACAAGCAAAGTTCAACTGACCAGTGCGGTCCACACTAAAGAGATTCAGAGAGTGCTTTCCAAGGCCAATCCAACGCTGGCCGCGGTCCAGTTTATGCGGTCCGCGGTGGAGAGATTCAGAGAAGCTGTGTTGAAGGCAAAAATCAATGCGGACCGCGGTCCAGTTTATGCGGTCCGCGGTGAAGAGATTCAGAGACTTTCTACCTTGAAGGCCAGGAGACCAACGCGGACCGCAGTCCATTTTGCGCGGTCCGCGTTGAAGCTACCGCGGGCGTGGTGCATGTTGATGCGGACCACTGTGGCCAAGTACAAAGGCAAGTTTTTCAAGCCAAAAGCCTCACTGCGGCCGCGGTCCATTTTGCGCTGTCCACGGTGACCTCACAGGGGTATTTTTGTCCAGAAAATTCGGCCCAGTAGAAATAGTTTCTTTTCTCAAAAGTTTTAGGTTAGCTTGGTAATCAGATATAGTGGGGAGCTCGTGAACAACTTTTCTTCATCTTTTTGAGTAAATTTTAGAAGGATTTCAACATTGAATCTTTCAATTTTATTTTATTGTTCAATTATATGGGTTTTGCTTCATCTATTTCTTTGGTTTCTTCGGTGATTGTGAGTAGCTAAACCGATTAGCTAGGGTTGTGGCTCAACCCTAGTGTGGGTATTTAACGGGTTCTTCAAATTAGGGCTTATATGTTTATGGGTGATTGGTATTTGGGCTAATTTGTGGGTTTCATGTTAAAATTAGTGGTTGCAAACTCTAATTGGTGTTTAATTGACCTGGGTTCTTGTAGATAAAGAGAACTTGAGTCTAGAAAATCAGCACAACAAGGAATTGGGACAAAATCACGAGACAGGTTAAACCTCGGGATAGTAAAACCCTACTTGAGCCTATATTGCTTGCATAAATTTGACATCCAATTGAACTCGAGGGAGGCAATTAGGGCAAAGCCACTCAAACTACCGAGAGGTATAGAGTGGGAAACTTTGAGCATTGGCTATATCACACTTCCCTTCATGACATCTTTGCCTTAGATATTTAGAATCCGTTAAATATTCGCCTAGGTGAAAGTCATAACCCTAGTGCTTTTATCCATTAAGAAAACAACCAAAAAGACAATAGTTAGTTAATTTGTAATTACAATTAGTATAAACTGTAGTTATAGTATAAAACCAAAAAGTATGAGAAGTGCAATTAAGAGCACGAAACACTACCAAATTACATAGAAACTCAACTCCAATATTCATAACTCTCTGTGGAATCGATCCCGATCCTTCGGGTAAAAGCTGCTCCGACCCTCATCTTGCTACTTTATAGTAGTGTAGGTGAGCGCCAATCACTTTTTGGCGCCGTTGCCGGGGAGTTATACGGTGTTGAATATCTACGTGAATAGTAGTGTTAAGTGTTTTTCTTTCCTTCTATTGTTAACATTTTTGTTGAATCTATTCAGGTGCTAATGACGGGTCCTATGGGAAACGTTATTGCGGGGGAGGAGGTATATGACAACCAAGATGATGAAATCAACCAAGTACCACCTCCTAGATGGGGCCAACATGCCAATATGAATGAGGACATTCCAGACCCTCCCCCCGGTCCTTCTAAACGAGGGGTATGCTAGTGTTATTGTCCCGCCTAGAATCCGGGCGAATTTTCAAATAACAAATGTGATGCTGACACTCTTGGAGCAGCGGGGTTATTTTACCAGAGCTGCACACCAAAATGCTTACAAACATTTGAAGAGCTTCGTGGATACCTGCTGGGGTAGTAAGCAAACGAATGTCTCGGAAGATGCATTGAGACGTCGGTTATTCCCCTTCTCTCTTAGAGGGAAGGCTCTTTATTGGATCGAGCATCTTCCCAACCACTCCATATCTACAAGGGATGAGCTCGCAAACATGTTTATTACTAAAGTTTTCTCCCCTAGTCACATGGCGGCGCTCAGAGATAAAATATTGGCTTTTAAGCAAGAACCCAACGAACCTTTGCATGAGATTTGGGAGCGCTACCGGACCATGGTTAAGGAATGTCCAAACACCGACATGACTGAAGCCATGATTCAACAGACTTTCTACTGAGGCATAAACAGTGTCAATCAATGTGTGGTCAATCAATTGGCCAGTGGAAACTTCATGAAATTGACTTACCTCGAGGCATTTGAAGTCTTAGATGAGATGGCTAACACATCGTCAACATGGCAGAGTAGAGAAAACGTACCTCAGGGTGAGTCCGGTGTTAATAGTCTTCACAAAGAACTTCAAGAACATGGGCAAGCAATTGCCTAGCTCACTACCACTATGAACCAACTTGCCAAGGCCCAGCTTCAACAATTACAAGGGCCAAATCAAGTGAATGCCATGGAGGGAGTGAATGTGTTGGTGAACCAAAGAAGATCTCGGGGAAATCCAAAGCAAAACAACAATGATCAAGTGGGTATAGTCAAGAAGAGCCATATGATGATCAAGAAGAGGATGTCATGTATGATAATAATTATCAAAGTCAAGGGAACAATCAAAGCAACAATCAAAATTGGAGCAACCGAGGCAACAATCAAAGTTGGGGTAATCAAAGACAAAGAAATTGGAACAATAACAACAATTCACGAAACTGGGGGAACAACAACAACCAACAATGGGGGAACAATAATGATAGCAATTGGAGTGGAGGCAATAACAACAACAATTGGGGTGGTAATGGTAACCGAGGGTCGGGCTTTCAAAGGCCCCCGATGTACCAACAACCAAGCAATCCACCCCGTACCAAGCTCAAGGACAAAGCTCATCAAGTAATGAAATGGGAAGAATTGAACAAATATTCAAGCAAATGATGGAGCGCAACGCGGACTCCGAAGCTCAATTGGCCTCCCACAACACCTCCATTAGAAACCTTGAAGTACAAATGGGCCAAATTTCTCATGCCTTGAACACACGCCCAAAGGGAGCACTACCGAGTGATACAGTGGTGAACCCCAAGGGTGGGAACAATAATAATACCGGTCACGCCATGGCGGTGACCACTGTCACACCTCCTTTTTCACTACCCCGGATTAATGAGGGGTAATAAGGGAGTTTTTCCAATTAAAGTGACATTATTCGATTTTGGGATTTATTTATTTGTTTTTCAGAGTCTTCACCCCGATTTTTGACGATGTTCCGGGACACCGTTTATTGAAATCCCAAACCGAGGAAATTTGGACTCTGTTTTAATTTGTCTACGACCAGAAATTCGAGTAAGGAATTCTGTTAATCCGGGAGAAGGTGTTAGGAATTCCCGAGTTTCGTGGTTCTAGCACGGTCGCTTACTATTAATATTTGGCCTAAATTATCTGATTGTTTACGTGTTCTAGCCTATTGTGCATTTAGCCTTTTAATTTTTAGACGCTTTTAATATTTATGAATTTATCTTGAAACAAGTCACGATGGCGTGCACTTGTTTTATTTTTGGACACATTGTAACTGCGCCACATGGAATGCACCCGCAATTACAACATGTGATTTTTATTATTGTTTTGAATTAGAGTCGGGGACACGAGTTGCCACACCCGAGTGTAGATTACATAGTCATGATGGTAAAAATGCCTATTTGAGGCGATTCTCTATTACTCTCTAAGTTTTGGAATTTTTATCTGAAAGAGGTATTTTAACTTACGGGATGTGTATATAAATAATTTTTGATATTGTATGGATATATCTTGGAACAAGTCACGATGGCGTGCACTTGTTATTTTTGGATACATTGAAACCACGTCACATGAAATGCGTCCGCAATTGCTACGTGTGATTTTATTACTATTCGACGTTATGATTGGGTCACATGAAATGCACACCCGAATTTGAATTATGTATCGTGACCATGCCACGGGAATCGTACCCATAGTCACAATAACTTGATAAATTAAAAGCATGTCCAAAAGCATTCTAACATATTTATGAATTACTTTTCTAAACTAGTTTAAAACTACTGTGAGCCATGATTTATGGATATGCAATTGTAAAAGAAGTGAAGTTGTTCTAGCTATTCTTATGGAAGCTTATAACGTCAACCCAACATTTACTTAAATTCATTTTTTAGTCCTAGACACTATTTTTGCCTCAATCAACTTTCCATCTCAACTCGAGAACCAAAAATTCAGTTTAGGCAACTTATACTTCAATTCCAAATTCATCACTTTAATGTACTAAATTCAAATGACAACACTATGAGGAGAAACGTGAAAAATTAATCCAAAAGTGATGACAAATTCGTCAAGAATGCAGATTTA
The DNA here is from genome assembly GCA_005239495.1 of Nicotiana undulata. Taxonomy (NCBI): domain Eukaryota; kingdom Viridiplantae; phylum Streptophyta; class Magnoliopsida; order Solanales; family Solanaceae; genus Nicotiana; species Nicotiana undulata. The sequence goes on along the minus strand of ML254216.1, from coordinate 10,335 downwards.
TTCAAACCGAAAGCACAATAGGACACCAATACTTCGTGCATTAATTAAAGAAAGAGATAAGAAATAGACCTTAAATAAAGCCTTGCCAATTACAACAACAATGTATGAATAGGAACCGAGACCATAGCTTGACCGGAAAACCTCTAACGGGATGCCTCGCCGACAACCTCGCTACCTCGCGAACTTCTTTACTCAAACTTACACTTTGTTGTGTTACGGTATGAATTTGGAGTTCGATTTGAGCTTGTTACTGGATGCTCCGTCTCTGACTGAATTGGTGACGGGGAAAAGAGGTTGTGGTGATTGGCTTTTTTGTTTGTGAAGGTGTGTTTCTGTTGAACTGAAGGGACAATGGTGACTTAAGTACAATATGCAGAGAAAGTATTTGTAAAAATGCCTAGCTACAGAAAAATAAAGGGGAAGATGATGGTGGTTAGGTGATTAAAATGCCGGAAATGAGATGAAGACACAATAGTTATGGACCTTTCTTCATGGCGTTATAATTGGAGAAGAGGCAGTGAGATCTTACGATGCGGAGGAGAGGGTATGTATTGAAGCCGGTGGTAATGGGTGTTTCTGCTGCTAGCTTCAGAATTCAGAGGGGGTCTACGCCATTTTTTTTTGTATTTCTCTAAGGGGGGAACGGTGGGGTGTAGGAATTAGGTCTAGGTTTTAGGAAAGTGGGGTTTTTAAAGAGGGGGATTTGGTTGGGTCTGGGATTTTTGGCCCTAAAATTGGGTCAATTTGAAATAAGGCCAAATTGTTCTTTAAAAACGGTCACCCTACTACTAATTGAGTTTATTTTGCAGAAAGATTAATTAGCACTTTAACTAATTAATTAACTAATTGATTAATGCTAATGAATATTTTTTGTGATTTTTATATATTATCTATTAATTAAGAGTAATTAATTTCTAAAATTCAAATTAAACCTAAGATTACATGAAATGAAAAAATGTGACAATTTTTATGATTTTTCTATGATTTTAAAATATTAAATATGCATGAAATGAAACTAAATAAAGAAAAATTCCTAAAATTCATTAAAAGTTATTTTTTTGGTTATTTTTAGGAGTAATTTCCATGCGGGGATAAAATTAGGTGTTCACAGCTGCCCCTCTTTGCTCGAGAACATGAAGAGTTTTCGGGCAAAGATAAAGTGAGCAATCACGAGAAATTTTTGCCCGTTTGATAACCCATTTGGAAGTATTTTGAAAAAGGTTTGACCGAACCTTGCTTCGGAGGTTGCCTACATATCCTTGGCTATAAAGGAATCAGGTCAGTGTAGTTCTGGAAGTTTTGGAGTGATGGAGTGATGAGTTCGAGAGTCGAACGAGGTTCCGTCCGAGGCTCCAGTTCATGGTCCTGCTATTACATCAAAATCCAAATGAAAAAGACTAACTAAGCCTATCAGCTACGAGTTACAAGATTCCTATCTATGGGGCTTCTGAAGCTTCATCTTGAGTCTTGGATGCTTATTTGTACAGACTCCGATCTGAATCTTGATGCTTGTTCGTTGTAGGTGTTGGTTAAATCTTCTTCAGCTTTTCGGATCCAGGCAGGATATACAGAACGGATGACTTCAATCTCGTCCTGAATAGTCCACGTCTTTCCCGCTTCTGCACTTTGGGGTTCAACTCTTTTTCTTCTTTTTCTTTTATTCTGGATCAAAACTTCTTCTTATGGTCGTTTTGAATCCATTTTAACCTGCGCAAAATAAAAACAAACGAACAAAATTTTCTGCCCCAATTTTCACTAGAAAAATTTCGTGAGTTATTGTGACGAAATCTATGCTACTTTATTATTGAAAACAATGGAAAGCCGGGAACAGTGCAACCGGAGTTATTGTATACTAGGGAGTGGATACCCTATGCCCAAAGGTAAAATCAACTAGGGGTTGGAGACCCTATGTTGGAAGAGAATTGACAGGTTATGCTGTCGTCAAGAAAAGATCACCGGGTTATGCCGGTGTCTGGAAATGAGATTCATCGGGTTATGCCGACATCAACTAGGGAATGAAGACCCTATGTTGGCATCGAGTTATGTCGGCATCAGCTGATGCTGGCATCAATTAGGGAGTGGAATCCCTATGTTGGAAAATCATCAACTAGGTATTGGAGACCCTATGTTGAAAAATCATCAACTAGGGAGTGTATACCCTATGTTGGCATCAACTAGGGAGTGTATACCCTATGTTGGCATCAACTAGGGAGTGTATACCCTATGTTGGTAAATAAAATCAACTAGGGATTGCATACCCTATGTTGGAAAATTATCAACTAGAGAGTGTATACTCTATGTTGGCATCAACCAGGGAGTGTATACCCTATGCTAAAACGAACCAAGAAGGATTTTTGTTTTCTTTCAATTTTTTTTAATGAGAAATTCATTCTTTTAAACAAATTGCCCCAACGCTTATTTTCTGAGGCATGAACAAACTTTTTTTAAAAAAAAAATAGGACTTCTTTTTTATTTTATAAATTATCCTAGGAGAAAATTCATCAGACTAGGTTTTTCTTATCTTAGGAGAAAGATTCATAAAACTAGTTGTTTTTCTATTATTATCTTAGGAGAAAAGTTCATCAGACTAAGATTTTGATCCTAGGAGAAAATTCATCAGACTAGGTCTTTTTTGTTTATCTTAGGAGAAAGATTCATCAGACTAAGAAATTTATCCTAGAAGAAAGTTCATCAGACTAGGTCTTCTATCTTAGGAGAAAGATTCATCGGACTAAGATTTCGATCCTAGGAGAAAATTCATCAGACTAGGTCTTTTTTTATGTTATCTTAGGAGAAAGATTCATCAGACTAAGATTTCGATCCTAGGGGAAAGTTCACCAGACTAGGTTTTCTATCTTAGGAGAAAGATTCATCGGACTAAGATTTCGATCCTAGGAGAAAATTCAGCAAATTAGGTCTTTTTTTTGGTATCTTAGGAGAAAGATTCATCAGACTAAGATTTTGATCCTAGGAGAAAATTCATCAGACTAGGTCTTTTTTTTTTTGGTATCTTAGGAGAAAGATTTATCAGACTAAGATTTCTGTCCTAGGAGAAAGTTCTTCAGACTAGGTCTTCTATCCTAGGAGAAAGATTCATCGGACTAAGATTTCGATCCTAGGAGAAAATTCATCAAACTACGTCTTTTTGTTTTTTTATCTTAGGAGAAAGATTCATCAGACTAAGATTTCGATCCTAGGAGAAAGTTCATCAGACTAGGTCCTTTTTTTTGTTATCTTAGGATAAAGATTCATCAGGCTAAGATTTTTATCCAAGGAGAAAGTTCATCAGACTAGGTCTTTTTATTATCTTAGGAGAAAGATTCATCAGACTAAGATTTTTATTGGGAGGAAAATCCATCAGACTAGGACTTTTATCCTAGGAGGAAAAATGTGAAGAGCAAAGGCAACCTTTTATGCACACATATAAAGGCAAAAATTTGAGAAACTTCCCTTTGTCGGTTCTTCTCTTCTTCTTTTTTTTCCTTTTTTTTTGTTTTGTTTTTGAACCAACTTTCTTACACTGCTTTGTTCCTGTTTCAAACAAAGAAAGTTTTGTCAGTTTTAAAAAGTGGTGGTCGGTTTGTGGCCTTGAGTCCTGGGCAGCTTGGCTTTTGCTCAATCAGCCTGAGTCGGTTTCAAGAGACGTTTGCTCTGCATCAATCCTGATTGTTCCACACCCAGTACCATTTGTATTTGTGGCTCAGTTAGACTTATCCCAACAGGAGATCTTTGCTTAGGCGACCTTTTCTGATATCTTGAATGGCTTCTTGCCTTTTGAGAAATTTGACTGTCAGAGGGAATCACCAGTTATCTTTGCTTGCGCCAAGTAGGCTGACAAGGGTCTTTTGGGGGGAAGTCTCTACATGAATCCTCAATGCATGTTGACTGTAACCTTGAATTGCTAGCCAAATTCACTTTGTGCAACTGAAAAGCTGGTAACAAATTTTGAAATATTTTCTTGCTTGTTTTGACAAGGACTGACTCAGAGTGAAGGACACAATGATGCAAAGAAACAAGTATTAACAAGCAATGCCCCAGTCTAAAGGACAGAAGGAAGAGAGTTTTTATTTTTTATTTTGCGGTAACTAGCCTTAGCGATCATGACATGCATTTTGGACTTAGTGGCCGATCTATCAAACTGATCAAATCTTCCCTTTCACCATGCTTATGACCTTTGAAGTTAGACTTGTTCGCGCTAATCCTTTGCATCAGCTTCACGACTCACTTTTGACTAGTGGTGCCACGAGGAATTTTCACCAACAAGTCTCTCTCATTTATTTTTCTCTACTTACCGTCGCCTTACAGTGCCTGTGAGGGTTTTCACTAGTAAGACTCTCTCATTTTTGTTCTTTATTTCTCTTTTCCCTTTTTGTGAGCAACTTGACAGTGTTCTATGTCGTGTGGCAACTGTTGCTCATTTCATGCTTTCTTGCGTGAGCAACTGACAGTGTTCTATGTCGCGTAACAACCGTTGCTCATTGCATGCTTCTCCTGGCATTCTGCAAGGCATATTAGGAGGTCTTTATTTGGAAGGCTTTTGGATAGGGTTGGAAAGGAGGGTTGGCATGAAGGCTTAAAGCAGACTCAAATGAGGGGTTATAAACTTACAACTCTTGGAATCGACTCTTTTTAAAGTGAAATAAAATTTCTGCCCCAATTTTAGCTACTGGGGATTTTTTCTGGATTTTTCTTTTTCCTCTTTTTTTTTGACTTTTATTTTGTTGGACCGAACCGTGTAAGGCTGTCTACGTATCCTTTTTTTCTAAGGAATCAAGTCTAACGTAGTTCAAACATCTGACCTAACTATATATTTTTTTCTTTCTTTCTTTTCTCATGTTTTTCTTCTTTTTTCTTTTTCTCATTTTGTTTTTGTTTTTTTTTTCTCAAAACAAGTTGCCCCAACTTTTATTTTCTGGGGGCATGGACTTCGACTGTTTTTTTGTTCACTTTTTTTTTCATTTGAACCTTCTAAGAGTTGCCCCAGTTTGTACTCTTGGGGCATGGACTTTTCTTTTTATTTTTTTTTTCATTTTCACTTTTTCATTTTCTTTGTTTTTTTTTGGCTTTTGACTCTAAACTTGATTTCAAAAGAGGGTGGTTAAAGAGAAATGACACCGACTCAAAAAGGGATAGAGAAGGGTACACAGTGTTTAGATAGCAGAAAAAGGGCCTCCCAGTATCAAAAATGCCAAAACATATTATCTTTTTATGATCACAACATTGATGAACATGTCTATTTTCTTGGTGTGTCGTGGTCGAAAAACACTTTCCATCCATTAATGTCAAAATTTCGACAAAGCTTCAGTTGATTCAATATCCTCAAGCCCGATATTTACAATGATTTGAAGGTGAATTTTACTCAACCTTAATTCCAAAGTATTTCAACTCTTTATTCGTCCTCAAAAGTGTCTTTTTCTCACTTATCTCATTCAAGACTAAATCAGTTTTTAAGATCTGGCCAAAATTTTCGCATGCATGTCATGTCACTAGAACTAGCGTGAGAACAATTATGCACAAAATGGACACAAAAATGAGTGACTTTTTTTTTTGCTTTTTTTTGAATAAAGGAACAAAGTCCAATAGCACAAAAGAAGAAGAAAAGACGACAAAATAAGCTACCATGGCTAAAAGAAGGGTGACTTTTCAGTTGCTAAACGACATCTTAGCCACAAAGTTGTACATCAGCATTACTACGACATTCAGTCCTTTTCATTGCTTTTGATTCAACACTCAAATTTTGACTTTTGATCAAACTGTTCCCCATTTTGGCTGTCGGATTTCAGGATTGACAACATGGAAATTTACACAGTAACTAATTTGCCAAAGAACTTGGATGACTTCTCATGTCTCCCCATCATCAAATCATCCCGAGCAGGCCATGTCCCATTGCTCAAATCTGGTAGAGTCAACCCCACATTTGCCTCCATTTTTAATTTTCACTGCCAACTCGCCTACTTGCGTTTTCGTGACTTTGGATCAACGATAGTGGTGCTTGTTCCATTGCAATCCAACAAACCGACCACCTTTAATTGGCTTTTATTTAAAAAAATAAGCATGTTTGAATAATCACTCTTTTATTTTTCTCCTTTTCCCTCATTTTTTTTCGCTCTTTGTTTTTCTCAGTTTTTTTTGTCACTCTTTTTTTATTCTCTCTCCTCTTTTTTTCACTTTCTTTCTTTCTCTCTCTCTCTCTCTCTCTTTTTTTTTGCCTATGATCGAATTCGATGAGGATTGCCTACGTATCATGCCCCGCATGAATCAGATCTTGCGTAGTTTGGGAAGATTAAGAATAAAGAAAATAAACTAACACTTTCTTTTTGGATTTTGATTTTTGATTGATTTTTTTTAATTTCCAAAAGAAAAACTCATAAGGAAGAAAGAATTTATTTATTTTTTGTTTCGATTTTTTCCGAAAGAAAAACTTCTAAAGCAAAAAGGAAGTTCTTTTTTGCTTTATGGACTTTTACTTTGAATTTATGAAAGAAATATTTCTAAAGAAAAAAATATATTTTTGAATCTTGAGATTTCTTTTCAATTTTCGAAAGAAAAACTTCTAAAGAAGAATGAAAATATTTTTTTTGGATTTTAGAAGAAATTAAAAGAAAAATATTTTTGAATTTTTAAAATTTTGGGTCTCAAAGAAAGGCTTTTCTAAAAAAGAAAGTAAAGGAAAATAATTTTTGAGTTTTTTTTATAAATTTTGGTCTAAAAAAAAAAAGACTTTCTACCGATTTTTTTTTTTTTGGGATTGTAATTTGATTTGTCTTCTTTCCTTTTTAATGAAAGATTTCTACGAAAAAAAATATTTTTTGGGTTTTAAAAATAAAACTTCTTATTACTTTATTTGAGATTTTCTATAAAAGAGACTTCTAACGAAGGAGTGTCACGACCCCAAATCCAAACATGCCGTGATGGCGCCTATCGTGGAACTAGGCTAGCCGACCATCACTTGACTATGCATTTATCCAAATATATTAGTTCACAATTAAATAATAAGCAAGCAAACCATAGCATATATAATATAAATAAGTCTTAACGTTCCCATATTAGCCTAAACAACCTCCCAAGAACTGGAGTCAATAGTCATGAGCATCTAAAAATAAATAAATCTAACCATGCTAAAACTATAATATATGTCTCTGAATCAAATATTAAGACTAAATAAGGAAGGGAAATGGAGAAGTTGTGGACGCTGGACAGCTACCTCGAAATCCCGTGAAAATGCTGCTACAAAACTGCGTCAGCTACTACTGCGAACTAGTACCTGGATCTGTGCACAGAGGCACATGGGGTCTTTATGAGTACGCCAACTCAGTAGTAATAAAAATAAATCACAGTCTGAGTAATATAAACACACAGAACATGTACACAATTCCAAAAACCAGTAAAACACCAAGTCACCACGTAACATTCATCAAATAATGAGTTGAAATCAGTTTCCAGAAACCTTTGAAACAAGTGCAATATCAGTATATCTCAGTAAAATTCTCAGTAAAACCAGTGTGAAAACGAAGTAAATCATAGTTTGAAAACTCAGTAAAAATCTTCATAAAACTGCTCCTCGGGCCAAAATCATTTATCGTAACCATTGCCCATCAGGCATCCTCACAATCACTCTTCATAAGCCCCGCGAGCATCACTTATTCGGTACCGACGCTAACTGGGGGTGTGTTACAGACTCCGGAGGGGCTCCTACATCCCAAGCGCAATAATAAGCCACAACATGGCATAATTCGCACACAATATAGGCTCACAACCTCACTCATATCACATCACCACAATATAGGCCAGCAGCCTCACTCAGTCAGACACTCTCAATTTGCCCTTCAGGCCATAAATATACCGGGTTCTCGACCCAAAAACAGTATTTCATTTTCAAGAAGTAGTATCAAAATACTCTGAGTGTCAAAACAATTTCACAGAAAAGACTGAGTGAAAAATCATAACATAGCAGTGAGGAAAATAGTAAAAACATCCCCCAAGGGGTAAACAAATCGGCACTAGGCCCCAAACATGGCTTACAGCCCAAAACATATCATAATGTATAAATACTATTTAAGCAAAGGCTTAAAAATCGGTTTCGCAACTCAATAGTCGCCTAAATAGGAAACAGGTTCCAAAGTTTCCACCTTTTTCTTTCAAAACCCGTGAAAGGGTGCATAGTCCGGGGTTTCATACCCTCAGGACAGGATTTAAAGACATTACTTACCTCAAAACTAGCCCGAAAACTATTATGCAATGCGCTTGCCTCTCGAATCAACCTCCGAAGGCTCCAAATCTACCAAGTGCAGATTTTTATCATCAATATGGGCTTAAGGAAATATTTCCAATCGAAAGATATCTATTTTACTCAAAAATCCGAAACCGGGCAAAACCCGACCCCCGGGCCCGTGTCCCGAAACTCAAATTTTTTTACAGAAAAGTGTTCTTCATCTTCCCACGAGTCCGTACATATAACGAACACCAAAATCGGAGTCCGTTTGACCCCTCAAATCGACCCTTATTTAAATATGCCCAGTATTTTACTCTCCGCGATCGCGGTCAAACACACGCGATCGCACAGTAAAATTTCCCCCCTTCTCCGCGATCGCAAATCCCCTCATGCGATCACACAGTGTATTTTTCCGGACAACCCCACGCGCCCAAATTACATTGTGCGATCGCACCCTCACCTACGCGATCGCACTGCTTTATTTCCTTCTACTCTGCGATCGCATCTCTACACCTGCGATCGCACAGAGCAATTTTCACCTACCCCAAATTAAATCTCTGCGATCGCAGTGAAGGAAATTACTGTGCACAAAAACCAGAAAACCAGCTATGTATTCAAGTCCAAATGAGTCCGCTAATCACCCGAAATCAATCCCGAGCCCCTCGAAACCCCAACCAAACTTACCAACATATCCCATAACATCATTAAAACTTATTTGCACTCTAAAAACATTAAAACTAACATCAAAAGATCAAAATTACATCGGATTCAAGCCTAAGAACTTTGAAATTTCTAAAATTCACCAATGATGCCGAAACTATCTAAATCAGTTCCGTTTGACTTGAAATTTTGTAGACAAGTCCAAAATGACATTACGAACATGTCCCAACTGTCCGAATTCCATTCTGACCTCGATAGCCTATTTTCCACTGCCGTCCGGAAATCGCCAAAAACTAACTTCCGCCAATTCAAGCCTAATTCTACACCGGACATCATAAAATTATTCTGAACACACTCCTAAGCCCCAAATCACCTAACGAAGCTATCCAAGCCATAAAATCCGCATTCCGAGGTTGTTTACTAATAAGTCAAGTCTTAGTTGACTTTTCCCGTTTTAAGGCTATTTTTAAGGACTAAGTGCCTGAGTTCTCATTTAACCATTCAGATTTCAAGCCTATCAACTCTAACACATTAATAATAGAATAACCAATCTATAATAAGCCAATAACAACAATTAAAATGCAGGTTTCACGTAACGACAGACCGGGTCGTTACATTCTCCCCCTCTTAAACAAACGTTCGTCCTCGAACGAGTCTAGAAACATACCCGGAGTCTCAAACAAGTGAGGATATTTTCTCTGCATCTCCCGCTCGGTCTCCCAAGTAGCTTCCTCCACTAGCTAACCTCTCCACTGCACCTTTACTGATGCTATATCCTTGGACCTCNTGAGACGGATCACCAACATATTTCCTGAGCATCGACACATGAAACACCGGAGGAACACTCGACAAGCTGGGTGGCAAAGCAAGTCTATAAGCCACATCTTCAACCTTCTGAAGCACCTCAAAAGGACCAATAAACCGAGGACTCAGATTTCCTCTCTTTCTGAACCTTATAACACCCTTCATGGGTGACACTATGAGCAGTATCTTCTCACCTTCCATAAATGCTACATCCCGAACCTTCCGGTCCGCATAACTCTTCTGTCTAGACTACGCCGTGCGAAGTTTCTCTTGAATCAACTTTCCCTTCTCCAATGCATCCTGAATCAAATCTGTGCCCAATAACTTGGCCTCACCAGGCTCGAACCAGCCAACCGAAGATCTACACCTCCTACCATATAAGGCCTCATACGGGGCCATCTGAATACTGAACTTATAGTTGTTATTATATGCAAACTCCGCTAATGGCAGAAACTGATCTCATGAACCACCGAAATCAATCACACAAGCCCGTAACATATCTTCCAATATCTGAATAGTCCGTTCCGACTGCCCGTTGTTCTGAGGGTGAAATGCAGTGCTCAACTCTATATCGGTACCCATACCTCTCTGTACGACCCTCCAAAACTGAGATGTGAACTGAGTACCTCTGTCAAAAATAATAGAAACTGGAACTCCAT